>RJWM01004961.1:0-96374 GCA_004363535.1 Dasyprocta punctata | reverse complement strand
GATTACAATTGTGCACCACCATATCCAGTTCACAAGATCTATTGTCTTCCACATTTTTGTGATTTCCCAATTCCTTTAATGCATTCTCTGTTTTAATCACTATAGTCCTATGTCATAGGTGACACCATCTCCTGTCTCACCACCCATGAATTTAAACACTAAGAAAATCTGGAAAAAAAAGTGAAACATTGCTACTCAACATGAATTGGCAAAACTGACATGAGAGTTGTCTTATGACATGTACTCTTTACACTGTTGACTACGGGTGATCACATGTGCATTATTTTGGACCTATTCGCATATTTTACGTAGTATGACCTAGCTACTACAGTCTTGCTAGGGTATTACACCTAAGGTATAATATGTGGTGTATTGTTGCATCTCCCTATAATTTGTACAATTCTGAATTTTAAAAATACACTTGACTGCAAAAGCTTGAATTCAGGAACTATGAGTATTACCTTTATTTTCTGTTGAGAAGTATGAAACCAAAATAAATTGAGTGATTTTCCCACTGTCACACAGCAGATAAGTGATGTAACTGAGATCAAGCAGAGTCACGCTTCATTCAGCCTAGCTTCTTCCATCGGAGTGTGTGGGTTTTTCTGACACATTTTCTCAACCCTCTTCTAGACATTTTATCACTATATGTTCAATAATTATCTTATTTCTAGTCTTTTTTGGAAGGTAGGGTGGGGAATCCTGTACTTATATTAGTGGCATTATCCATTTTTTATATCAACTTTCAGCTCTATCCTCAATACAGCCCATCAAGTGTCCTGTCATTCCAAGGCCATACCCAGGCTTTGCTCCCTGAAATTCCTACCTTCATGATTCCTGCTCTAACCAAGGTTTATCTAATTACATACATCTATTTTCCCCATAATCTCAGGCTATCTAATACCTCCAGCTTGATCTTTCTAACAGGTTTTATCAAGTTATTCTCCTGCTTAGTCATTGTCAGTGGCTTTTCATTAGCTGTGGTGCTGATTCTCCAAGCCTTAGCCCCGTATTAAAGAATCTTCCCATAGGGTGGCCTGGCCTATGTTTTTGACACTTCCATCATTGCTGAAACCAATACCTGCACCCACAATTTAAAGGAGGAGAGTTTTACTTTGGCTCATGTTTCACTTCCTTGGCAGCTGGCACCAAGGGAGAAGAGCATGGCGCAAGGGCATGAGTAGAGAGAGTAGAGACCAGCTGCTCGCCAGGCCATCCCAGAAGCAGAGAGCTCAAGGGAAGAGGCTGGAAGGGAGACAAAGCCTTTTAGGCCCCATCCCCAATCTTCTGATAAGATCCTACCTCCAAACAGCAAGTCAGCCATCAACCCCCATAACCAATGATCTTCCCAAACCCCATTTTTAAGCACACAAGGCTTCAGTGAGGCACACAGATACGAACTTTAACAGCCTACATACCTACTCTGACATTTTAGAGTTTTTAACTCACTCTTGATGTCCTCATTATGTGAGATTATTCCAGATTTCTAAACTATTCAGATACTCACACACCTAGTGTCTTCAGTCATCCGGTTTTCTTTGCTTGGAGTGCCTTCTGTTTCTTTGGGCTCTTGATGATATGTAACCAATTAAGTTTTCAAAGCCCATTTCTTCTAGTGCTTACAGCCACAATTTAAATGTAAATGTCTCAAGTTTATCCTTCTTTATAGCTGAGTAGTATTCCATTGTATAAAAATATCATATCTTTTTTATCCATTCCTCATTTGATGGGCATTTGGGTTGTTTCTAAGACTTAGCTATTACAAATGGTGCAACCACTATGGAAATCAGTGTGGAGATTCCTCAAAAAACTAGGATTAGAGGTCCCATTCAACCTGGTTATTACCCTTGTAGGTATTTTCCCAGAAGAATTAAAAACATAATACCACAGCGATATATATTCACCCATATTTATATAAACTATACTATTTATATGATTTTCTTACCATTTATTTATTAGCCCCTGGCAGCTTGTCTTTTTATTCTCCCCTTGACATCCAGATTTATTAATGACACATAAAAATACTTCATATTAATTGACTTAAGTGAAAATATAGCCATCATGTGAATCATGTCAGTGAAGGTTCCATTATTTGTCCTTCCCTTCAGTTAAGGAGTACTAAAATATAATGAGCAAGTTAAATATGCCCTTCTTAAGTTTACATAAAGAAATAATTCATTTTAAATTTTGGTTTTTCATTAGAACATTCCTCTAACAAATAGAAGGGTGCTTGGAAGCAGCTTGTTGTTTAGTACTGTATATGGGTGGGGTAAGTGGGCAATGAATCCCGTAATCATGTTCAAGTCCTAATGGTTAGCTAATAAACAATTACAGTGTTACCTTAGTTCAACAGCTTAATTTGTTCCAGAATTTTGGAAGATACAGACACTTTCGTGTCATTCAGGAAGATGAGTGAGGTCAAATTTTCACCAGTTGCAGAGTTTGCAAACAAAAACAAAATTTTGCCAAATGCTTCTGTTTCAGAATCAAATTGTTTGCAAACAAAAGCATTCATGAACCGAGGTAGCACTGTATTTATTCTGTTTAATTCCTATCAGGTATGAATTCATGTCTAGATTTCTATTTTTTTGTTGACTTAGTGTTCTATTACTACATATTTTCTCCATATTTTAAGTTTGTATTCCTTTTTTAAAACTACATTTATATTTCATAAGTACAGAAGTATGTTGAAAGTAAAACTTTGAATATTTTGACTTGTTAAGGAAACACAAAACATAATGCCTTATTTTGGTGAATCCAATGATTTCCTCAAGAATTACATGTTAATTCTTATACATAAACAGTATGTAAAGTGATGGTAAACCTATGGCAGTGTGTTATTTGTTTTTCTTTTAAGATAAAAAATGTTAATGTGTGAGTTGTTTTTTTCCTAAACTAAAGCATTCCTTATTTGGGTTTCATTGCAATAAATAAATGTTGGAACTTTGCAGTAAATAAGTGAGTTTTGGGTTATAGCTTGGAAACCAGGTCATTCTTACTGGTACATACTTTTCTTACTAGTAAAGCATTCATACATTTTATTCTGTATCTATCAATAGTTGGGGGGTTTACAAGATTTCATATTGAGAATTTTACTTTTAATACTTGCTGAAAGATTTTTATTTATGCTTTATAAACAATCTATGCAGCTGTTCCTTTGGGAAGAGAAATTTGTACAAGACTCTTAGCTTGAAGTTTGCTGTTAATTTATATATACAGTTGCTATTTCATTTGCATACATTTGTTTTATTTTTCACCTTCATTTTTCCTCATTCCTTGAGGAAGACAAATGCGGTGAGTTATGTCCAATAATTTTGTCATAAAACGCTGTTCCTCTGTGTGCACGGCATGATTATCAACCTTCATGAATGACAGTGTGCCAAGGGGCAGATACTATCATTCATAACTGACATCTTGCTTTCGACCTGGCTGCTTTTTTTTATTATTCTTCCTGTCAGATGCTTCCTAAGAACTTTTCATTTTTATTTTTTCCCATTGTTCTTCTATGTTCAGAGAAACTTTTTTTTTCTCCTTCAGAAACCAAATGTAGTATAAAAGACAGTGGAAACCAACCATCAAGCACTAAGTAAGAAATCATCTCGAATATCACAGATTGGGATTTTAATTGAGTTAGTGAACCTTTTCTATATAAAGTACAGTAAAGACCTTGTAGAAGTCATTCTAAATGTTCCTCTGTCACAGCAGTCCTCTCCATGGCTTATCTTACTTTTTTAACTTGTTTTCGTATTATCTAAGATTTGGATCAACCACAGTATAGAAAGTTTCTAGAAAACTTTCTATATGAATGAACTAATTCACTGTTTAGGAAAAATGCCCTTTGGGCAGTTTTTAAATGTTTATTTAACATTTATACCATTTAAGGATGCAAATTATACCCATTAAATTTAGTTTTTTCCTCTATCAAAAATAGAATCACACATTAATATTTGTTTAGTAAATTTTTAAAACAACTTTCAACCATTATTAACAATCCAATACAACACTTTAATTCACTAAATTGAAATTCAATATGCATGTACTCATTACAGAAATGATTATTTAGTGCCTACTCTAGGCCAAGCTCTACTTTAGGCATGGGAGATCCTGAGGTAAATAAAATAGAGGAGATTTCTGTTCTCCTAGACCTTAAATTGTGGTGGGGAAGACAACATGATTTTGGAAAGTGAAAAGTGAAAGGTGCCGTAAAAATTAAAATGCACCACTGATAAGAGTAAGAATGGGATTCATTTTGAAAGTTGTAAAGAGGCTTCTCAAAGGTGATATTTAAAGAGAAAAAGCCAATCCCTAAATAGTGTTTTCCTGCAATTCCAGTAAGTGCATTCTTGATATGTCATTTCTTTTTCCCTTAAACTTAATGTTAAATCCCCTGTCAACAGTTTGAAAAGGAAACTGAAATATTTTGCATATTTTATGATATGTACACTTACGGATTACTTTACATTCCATACATGCTCAGTTATACAATGCAATTACTCCTCTTCACAGTTATTTATTGAGCACATCCTGTGTGGAAGGCACTATGGTTGGTACTGTTCATCAGACTTTCCTCAGAGTGGCGTTCTGTTCCATGGGAGAGACAGATGTTTCTCAAGTCATTCCACCAAAGAAGACTATAAATAATCACAGCTGTGATGAGTGCTAGGAAAGACTAGTGCATTGCGCTCTTGGAGTGTGAGGGCGGTATAATACTCCCTGACTGAGGAGGTCACTGAAGGCCCCCTGAGAAAATGATGATTCAGCTGCAACATGAGCAGGAAATAACTGGGTTAAAATGGAATAAGGTGAAGAGCGTTTCATGTGACTGTCCAGAGATGGATACTGAGCAATTCAAGGTCTAAGGAAGGTGGGTGCAACTTGAGTAAGAAGAATAAAGAGAACTCTAGAGGACATGAAATTGGGCAGAGGACTTTAAGTCTTATGTACATAAAATTGTACTGTCCACTTATCAAGCAGATATCAGATTATGGACACTTACTTCATATGATCACTTGACAAGGCATGCCACTTGTACTGATAGTTGCACATGATCACAGCTTCTTCAGGTATAATGTAGACTACTTCTGCGAGATATGCATCCTGCAGATATCATGTAGCAACTACACATTACTACTCATAGAATATCCTGATGACAACTCAGTGGGTGATAGAATAGGTATGGATCAAGGATATTGTGTCTTCCTTCATGTGTAGACCTAAAATATATGACAATTGACTTTGGGTCACATGAAAAAGAAATTTTAACCCCACAAACTGTATTTGAAGACCTAAATAAAGATGGCGGTCAGATGTTGCATTATTGACAGCCAGTCATGAACTCGAAATGATGCTGTCCTATGAACATGTTCTTCTGTATTGGCCTTCATACTTTAAGTTGAACTGCTGGCTTCACCTAAGAGTCACATTTTGGTTGCCTAAATCTTTAAATAAAAATAGTCACAAATAAAGTTTTGGATTTAAAGGAACACTGTTCATAAAAAAGTGAGGATTTATATCATCAGAATTATTTTATAACACATGTAAAGTATTTCATAAAATATTCATAGCCACACACATCTATTCAATAAGTATATTGGTTTATCCCTCAAAATTATTCTTTCAGGGCAGAAAACTTCCTGTAAACACAAAAGCCATGAAGTGTATATTTTTCTTCAAGTATAATAACTGCAAGATGTTTCTGTGGAAAGCATCTTATGTAAATGCAAATAACTACTCTTCTTTCTGTTTTACTTTTGAAAATTCAAAATTGCATTAACTTACACATAATCTTTAAATGATTCAATATACTTGAAGGAATTTAAATTTTCTGATAGTTTCTCATTTTTTCAGATAGTTGATCTCTCAGATAATTTGGAGGATTATGTATATGCTTATTTGCTTGATATAGATGGCATTCTAAATTCTAGCCACTTTTCCATTTATTAAAAGATATTTTTAAGATATTTTTCCATACTTATGGAAGTTGTTAATGCCAGTAAAATAATCTTTATGACTTGAAATATTCTCCATTCTTGTCTGGTTGGGAATATAACCTTTGGTACAGCGTACGTTTAGCATGTGTGAGGCCATGGGTTTCATTCCTGTCACCACAAAAATGCTATAAATCTTAACAAAGAGAGGGTGATTTGTTGCAGACAGAGTTGCTTCGCACAAGGAAATGACACTACTATGGCAAATTTTCTTAATTTTTCTTCATTTGAGAGTCTTGAGGGAGATGCCTTAGGATTCTGGTGTAGCCTGATGTGGATAGAAATCTAGGATCTGTGTTCAGCCTTTTCTGTTGGAAGTGAAAGTCAGACTGATTTTTCAGTAATGTTTGGCTGTCATAGAGAAATTATTGTTTAGGCATTTTTTTTCTTGTTGGATTCATGATTTTCCAGTCCTTTGGCTAGGGAGAGTAATTTGTTCCTATTGGAGTACCAAGGTTGCTAGATTTTCATATCTAGCTTGAGAGACAAGATGCAAAAAGAAAGTTTAGGCAACTTGCCACTTTGTGTTTCCTTAAGACCTGAGGTCCCTCTTCAGCCTACCTTCTCTCCACTTTTGACCACCTTGTATTTTTACATAATTGCATGTGATACCCAGGGATTTCAGTTCCTCCTAACAGGAGGAACATAAAGAAGCAACTCCACCAAAATCTTTCCTAAGAAGGAAATATATGACTTAACACGTATGACATTGATGGATGGCTAGAGTAGAGATTGTTATAGAAACTCTAGAAACATTAAAAACATGATAAACGTGTCAGTGGAGAAACAGAGGTGGAGCTCAAAAGGTTTGGAGGAAAGTAGCTAATGTGGCATATTTATATGCTGCTGAAATTGACTAATTAACATAATAAATTTATAAGACACTTAAATTTCAAGTGACTCTATCAATCCATACGCTTCTGTAATTTGAAGTGGCTCTCTTCTTTCGTATTTCTTATTGTCTTTCTGTGACACTAAAAAAGTGATAATAAAGTATCAAGGAAAACACAATGCAAAATCAAATATGCAATGTATAAGATAAAGGACTAATATGAACAATGTTTGGGAAATCAGTTAAACTTGGGGAAAAGATTAAATTATAAGGTAAAATATTTGTTCAATTTCTAGGTATTTGTTTTTTGGTGGTGCTGGGGATTGAACTCAAGACCTGGTACATGCTAGGCAAGCACAGTACCACTGAACTACAGCCCTAGCCACACTTCCTATAATTTAACTATTTTTTTCTGCTAATGTCTATTTACAGCTATTATTAGTGTGGTTAAATGCTTCTTACATATTTATTTCCTTAAAGTTTTGAATTTTAAATCTACGTAAATGTGAGAGATGAATCTTTGAGCAATGGAAAAGTCATGGTTTACAAATGAGAGATTTTTATCTTTCTCAACTTAAGAGCTGAACTCAGGATATTAAATAAATAAGTAAAGCCAGAATATATGTGGAACAAAGTTTTTGGAATTTATTCCATAGGCACTGTTTAAAAATTCTCTTTATTAGTAGTGTGTGTGCGTGTGTGTGTGTGAGAGAGAGAGACAATGATTTCATAGTAATTTATGTTTATGAATTCTATATTAGATCATCGCCTCCATAGAATCGTTCTGTGTCTTCTCATCTTTTTAATCCCTAATATCTAGCATTATAACTTGGTACTATATTAGCATTGAACATTGAGTGAATAAATTTATGAGTGGAGAGATAAATAAAGAAAAAATACACTTCCATTGCGTATTTGGCTGAATACTTTAGATAGTTATAGGGTTAAGAGTTGATGTTTTATTCAAGGGATAACAATTGCAAATATATTAGAATGACACTGTACGATGATTCATCATGCTTGGCTTCAAAAATCACTCTTATTTACTTTTTCTACCACATAAAATCCAGTGAATATTTTATTCAAGTCATCTTTTTTTTTTTACTAGAAACCCAGTTAGAAAATTTAAGAAATGGTTCATATTTTATTGATTAAAGTGATCATATGACCTTCTTTGATGTTATTTGTTAACTCCTTTGGTGGTGTTGCCATAGCTAATTGGTCTATAAGCTGTAGAGTCAAATGCAGATGAAAAGTGAGTAACGTTTGTTTATTGATACGGACTTTCATCAATGTCCATGTCTCTAATATTGCTAAGTGTCAGACAGATCCCCTCTACTTTAATCTTTAATTTAACTAAATCCTTTTGATACCAAATTGCAAAGACATCTCTGAGACTCAAAGACTAACTTTGAAAAGGACTTCTCTTTAGTCATCAGGAAGATAGAAAATTGTATTAATTAGGTGTGAATTTCCTATCCGTTTTACTGCAAAGTTAATTTTAGAATAAGTGATACATGCTTGAACTTGCTACCTGTACCGCACAAAGAACTACTTGATCAGATACCTAATTTCTCTCTCAGCAATAGGAGATGTTAGCAGTGTTTATTAATATTAATTCCCCCAAAATATGAAAATATGAATCTGTATCTCCTATAGCCCATCTTCAGACATTTCTCTTTTTTAACCCATTTTTTAAAAGTATCTGAAATATGCATATCATGGCTGTATGTTATAAATACGTTGGAACATCTTGTTTGATTTTCTGCATGCTTTTCTGCTAAATAGTCTCATTGATTCCACTGTTTTGATTGCAAACTTTAAAGTCAAGGATCAGGGAAAAAAGGAACTCTTCTCCACTGTTGGTGGGAGTGTAGACTGGTGCAGCCACTATGGAAGTCGGTGTGGAGATTCCTCAAGAAGCTAGGATTAGAGATCCCATTCAACCCAGCTATCCCACTTCTGGGCATTTTCCCAGAAGAATTGAAAACATCATACTACAGTGATATCTGTGCACCTATGTTTATAGCAGCCCAATTTGTAATAGCCAGATCTTGGAAACAACCCAAGTGCCCATCAATCAAAGAATGAATAAAAAAGATGTGGTATTTTTATACAATGGAGTACTACTCAGCTATTAAGAAAGATTGCATTGAGACTTTTGTAAGTAAATGGTCACGACTTGAGACCATACTTGTAAGTGAGATAAATCAAACCCACATGTGTAAATACCGTATTGTCTCCCTAGTGTAAGAAACAGAAAAGTATATATGATCCAAAATCTATAATAAATACTACGTAAGGGTGAAGAACAGCTCAAAGAGCAAGAGTAACTGGGAAGGGAGAAGGCGGAAAGAGAAAAGGGAAGAGGAAAAGATATAAACCTGTATATATGTATATGTAAGATAACTAGAATGAACACACTGTTCAATGTATTTGTTGTTGAGAAAGAACAGTTAATGCTCATATGATTAGATTAATTTTACATGTCTATATCTGTTAATGTAAGTAACCATTTTAAAGATAATGATGCGCAATATTGCAAGCATTGTCAAGTTTCATCCGATTTTGTAAACCTGCAATGTTACTGTAGTGTATTTACTCTAGTCGTTTGTTTGTCTCTTTTGCTTGTTGTTTTTGTTTTATATGTTTTTTTTTCTGTTTTTTTCTTCGCTAAAATAAAAATTAAAAAAAAATAGTCAAGGATCGGATCTAATCATGAATATATCCTGAAAACACAGTGATCCAACACCAGGAAATATGGATAGACTAAAGATTTGTAGGATACTCATAAACATACACACACACACACACACACACACACACATTTTCTTTGCTAAATATCCATCGTCATGATTTGTTGTCATCTGCTTCTCAGAAAGGTATATGTTTGTGAAAGGAGATTTGAATACGGGGGCACTGACTTCATCAGTGGATGAACCCAGGTAGCTAAATGCGCAGTTAGGTGGAGTCTGGTTGGAGGCAGATCACAGAGCACATGACTAGGAAGGGTGAATTTGTATCTTCTCTCCTCTCTTCCCTCTCTACTTCTGCGCTCCCATGGAGTGGGCATATAGCCTCTCCAGGGCTCTTCTACCAGGACTTCTCTGCCTTGGAACTAAGCATGGACTGAACCCCCCGGAAACTGAGCCACATAACCCTTTCATCTTTAAATTATTGGTATTGAATATTTTGTCCCGATGATAGGAAAGCTGACTAATATAGTTCATCCTATACATCAGGAATAAGTGATTTTTCTCACATATATTACCTTTTCCTCTCTGTTATCTTTTCCTAGGTCAGTGATTTAAATTCTGGGAAATTTGCAATCACACTAACTAAAGTACATAATTAAAAACTGGAAGAACAACATTTACTCCAAACCCAGGACTTGTACAAATGGTTCAGATTCCATCCAATATCAAGAATTTTGTGCAGATATAATGACAGGTAGTTTTAACTGCCAAGACCACAATAATAATATCTACAAAAATGCCAAAACAAGTTAATTGTTAATCCTGCCTGTATTGCTTTTGGAGGATTAATGTGCTCGGTTTTGGTGAGATAAACTCTATCATGGATATTGGCAGATTTTCAGAGTTTTCTATCTCTTTTTCCCCCAAATATTCATCAGAAATTTCTGCTATGGATAAATAACTAGGTTTTTTTCTTCATTATTATTATTATGTGTTTATTTCCCTAATGTAATCCTGTTTAATTTCAGACAGAGAAAGGACTATCTGAAGTTTGGCAAGAAAATACACAAAATCCTGATAACATGTGGCAAAATGCTGTCATCCTGCTAGGAAAATTAAGGAATTTTGAAGTCATATTTCAAGGAATCAGAACAAGAGATCTGGGAGGAGGAGCAGCAATTGATGATATTGAGTTTAGAAATTGCACAACTGGTAAGTTGCTTGAAAGCAGTCCCATTTGGAAAAATATATACCATGTGGCCATTTTTATCTCTCTTGCACATTTATAAAATGTCTTACAGTTATGGACCTTGAATACACATGTGCACACAAATAATTCAAAAAGTAAAATTCCATCATTGTAAGAGTACAAATCCGTATAAATAAAAAAGCCCTGTCTTAGTCTATTTGGGTTGCTGTGATAACATATCATGTGCTGAATGGCTTGTAAACAACAGAGATTTATTCTGCACAGTTCCAGAGGTGGTAACACTCAAGGTCAAGGTGCCGGGAGGTTTGATGTATGCCAAGGATTTGTTTCCTGCTTAATAAATAACACCCTGTTGCTGTGTCTTCCCCTGGTGAAAGGGCAAATGAGCTGCCTTTGGACTATTTAATAAGGACAATAATTCCACTATTACGGGGTTTGTCCCCCAAGGCCTTGTCCTCCTAATGACATCACCTTGCAAGTTAAAACGCCAGCCTATGAATCTAAAGAGGACTTCTGTGTTCAGATCATAGCATTACAATTTCCATTCTCCAATTGCAACAGTAACTCTTTCTTCCATACTGTTCCCTCTCTAACATGTAGAAGTATTCCCCTTCGCATTTATTTATTTATATATTTATTTATTTGCGGCACCGGGGATCGAACCCACAGCCTCACGTCTGCCAGGGCAGGCGCTTAAGCCACTGAGCCAAACTCCCGGCCCTGGTTTTTTGAGGCAGGGTCGCACTATGTAGCTCAGGCTGGCCTTGCGCTCGCGTTGTAGCCCAAGCCGGCCTCGAACTCACAACGCTCCACCTACCTCAGCCTCCCGAGTGCTGGGATTAAAGGCGTGTGCCACCACGCCCGGCTTTTCGCATTTATTTTTAAACAACGCAAAATAAGCCTAAGATTTACATGTATTTCTCTAATTTAATGAGAAATGAACCAGTAAAAAAAAAAAAGACAAGAAGCTGGCTTTTTTTGCATACATGAGAAATGAGTTCAAGCAAATAAAGCAGAACTTGTATTGAAAACTTTGCTTAAGAGATTTAAAAATATTACTTCAACATGTGAGTAATAACTTTAAAAACTTGCAATCTTTTGTCATGTTTCTAAATATGAAGCATAATTACACTTATTTTTTATGAAGGTACTCAGAAAATGTAAAAAAGAATTGTAAATGCATTTGTGCAATTTCACAGTTTGCCATGTTCTTTCAGAGAATTATTCCATTCGTTTTCCAAAATAGTCCTGCCTGATATGTATGGGCAATGAAAGATATGCCTTCTGTGATTTTGTATAAGGATTCACTTGGCAGCAAGCCTCTGGGAGAGAAGAGCTAAACCTGAATGCCATTTAATTTTATTGTTGCTCTCATATTAAAGTATCATTTCACCGAGGAAGTTCAAAAATGTGACTTTGGTTTTGGTGCTGTTATAGCATCTGGTCTTTTTATGAGCAGAGCTGCTTCGAAAGATTCTGCTTTTTTATAAATAAATCTTTTAAAGTTTTATTTTTCCCTCTATTTCCTGAGAAGGTGGTTGCTACTCAGAGACATTATATATGCTACATAAAATCGTAATTGATGTACCTCTTATAATCTAGGGAATGCATAGCTCCTGGTATCTGTGCCATACAGAAGACAGTTTGATTTGGACTTGGTAGTTTTGGGAGGAGGGCACCTCAACAAAAGAAAATGTGCTTCTGCTCATGTGACAAAGGAATTGTAGATACGAGAATGTGCTTCTTACACCCCTTCCTGGTAAATTCCCTAGTAATATGTTGATCTTCTATTATAGTTAGACACTCAATCTAGAGATAATGTTGGTAACTTTTTCCAAGTAGGAAAATCTTCAAAACTTTTTATGAAGCTTTAGAAGAAAAGAAGCTTTTATAAAATGAGAAATCCCATCCTCTCAAGGGAAGCACAACAGTTGTTCTCTTGGTTGATTATAGAAGGGAACTGAGAGTTATTATTACAGCTTCTCTTGCTTTCATGTAGAAGTTTGTACTGTTTCTTCCCTTCTTTGTTTTGAAATTGTTTGAGAATTTACATGATTATTAATTAATTTTGTTCAACTCAATTCAATACTCAGATGACCAGATGATACTCAATATCTTATATTTATTGATATGTAGTGGCAGATTTAAGTCTGTAGTTCTTTCCCTGTTGTCAAAGAGATATTTTGTAGTCCATTGTAGTTGACTATGATCAACTATATAGATCGCATCTTTGGAAAAAGTAGTCATTGGATTTGAAAGGCCTAGGCTGCTATTAACTAGGAGAATTTTCCAATTATTATTTTTTTCACTTATTCTTTAAATGAAAAAAATTTAAAACTTTCAAAAACTAATAATAATACGTTTGTAAATCCTCTTAGTTTTAAGTTATATGTCAATAAAATATCAGTGTTATGTGAAATAGGCATTGAGCAGGACCTTAAAGTATATAGCCTAAATTGTTTTGCACTGTTGTCAGGTGAAAAGAAGATAATGGTATGTGGCAAAACACCTAAAAGTAAGAGAAGAATCTCCACATAGTTTTTAAGAACAGAAAGTGTAGAATCAAACTCCCTTAAAGTGGAATCTAGGTCTGCCTTGCAGCTTGGGAAAATACAGTCATTTTACTTTGCCTCCATTTCCATCAATAAAATTGAGATGATAAACACAATATCTCCCTTTAGGTCTCCATGAATGTTAGTATACATTACATTCATGGAACATAACTAGTACATAATAAATTAATGTGTTATATTTTATTGATACAGTTTCCACCATTATCAACTCAACATGTTGTCAAATGATGCAGATTGCTCTGTATCAGAAAATCAACTCAAAATAATATGTGAACATATTATTATGAAATGTTTTACAGAATTTCTGCCATTTTCCAGTTAAGATGAAGAATTTCAAAAGTGACTTAAGTTTTATTTCTGTCATATTTAACCAAAAGAATCATAAAATTCCCACAAATTGTATGTTATCACATATGTGGAATTTTCAGAGTAAGGAAATGTATAGTGGCAGAAAGCAGATTAGTATTTAGGGCCGAGGGAATGGGTTTGCTAATTGATAAGAGGTTTCTTTATATAGAAAGATGAGAATATTCTAAAATTACTTATGGTCATTATAGTACAACTTCATAAACATACTATATCCATCAAGTGTTAAAAATGGCTGAACTTCATGACATGTAAATGATAAATCCATAAAGCTATTTAAAAAACACAAAAACCTATTAATGATGGTGTTGATAGTGGCCGGCAGCTTTTGTTTTTTGTCAAGTCCTTATGTCAAAACCACCAGAGTACCTAGTTAGTAAAGTCAATAGGTAATGAAAAACTTGGAACACAAAATTAAGTAAAACTACACCTCTAGAAATTCAAATTACAAACAATAAGGGATGAAGCCCAAAGAGCAACAAGACCTGTGTGCTTTTTATGTCTATAAGGAAAAGGACAATGGAACTGGGAAAGAGCCAGCAGATTATCACTGGAAAATATGGCAAGCCAGGTGCTTTAAGCTTGTCAGCTAACACAGGGAAAGGTTTTATTCAAACTGAGGACAAATCCATTCAAGGAATCTGTGTAAATTCTGTGATGCTGAGTCTCAAAGTTGATCCACCAGGATTCCTTTCTAGGATAGTAGCCATCACTCAAAAGGAACAAATCTGACCAAGTAAAAATAGGACTAAGAATAGAATCAAATTGAATGAATGAGAAGTAGTTGAAGGAGAGAAAAGATCCATGTCAAAGTGGTAAAGGGGATTAGAGTCTCGTGTCTTAATTACTTTTTCATTGCTAAGACACAGTGCCCACAACCTAAAATATAAAGAAGGAAGGACAGGTTTGTTTTGCCTTCAGTTTGTAGAGGTTTCAGTCCATAGTCAGTTGGCTCCAAGGCAGAGTGTCATGGCAGGGGGGCATGGCAGAGGAGAAACAACTGGTGTGGCAGCAGGAAGCAAAGAGCAATCAAGGGAGGAAAGAGGGAGATAGACCCTTTCAGGCTGCACCCTCAGTGACTTGCCCCCTCCAGAACACTTCACCTCCCAACATCACATTTAGCTCTAAACTCACCAGTGGATCAAGTCACTGGTGTGTATCACTCACCCATTATCCAATCACCTCCCAAAAGCTCCACCTATGAGTGCATGAGGTTTTTCAAGGACATCTAGATATAAACCACAGCATTTGGAAATCTCACAAAAAAGGTCTACACATTTCTTATACACTTAAGTAGATATTAAAGACTCATATACTCCTCAAAGTTTTGACCCTAATCATACATCGGCAGACCTGTCATTTTACAGCCTCCATTTCCTCATTTGAAAAATAATGCAGTCACAATAAATAACTATATGACTTAGGTCTATAGTCTTTGTGCATTTTTTCAAATTTCAGAATCATTGAGAACAAACTTTACATTTGTGAGTGAAAATAAGGTAAAATATATATGGTGATTATGCACCTGAAAAGGAGAAAGCTATTTGAGTTTTATATTTTACTTTCCATTTAAAAACTTACAATTCTATTTACTCAGTGATATTTAGTGAATGTGCAACACTAGATGTGTTTTTATTTCTTGGCATTCTAAATATATGATGGTACTATCCTCACTGTAAAATCAAATTTATTGTATTTTTATAAAGAAAAATAAGGCAAAAGAGTGCATACAGTCCATGGTCTGTCCAAATAGACACTCAGAAGCATTTCTTTTTCAGCACAAGTTAATAAGAAAGCAAGTGACTTATTTATGAAAAAACAAGTTACAGAACATAGTATCTCTGCTCTTTTATTCAAGTTGATTTAAAACAGTTTGTATGCATAAATCATAAATTGAACAGATATTCCATAGACTAGAGAAGTAAAAATAGAACTCACATTGAAAGAAAAGGAATTTTATAACATTGTAATTGTAAAAGTTATTAATTAAAATATATGCTCAGTTTTGTATCAGAATATTGTTTATTTAAGCAGTCATATATTAAAGTTAATACTGATCAGCCAATGTCTGTAACAAGAGCACTGGGTGCTAATCCTAGTTTACCCATTTGTTGTCAGCTCTGTCGTTTAAGCCCAGTTGCATAACCTTCCTTTGCCTTATTTTTGTCATCCATAAAACAGGTGTAATAATGATCCTACCTCATAAACTTCTTGTAAGGATTAAATTAGTAGGTCTATGCAAAGTGCTTTGAAAAATGCAGGAGATAATTGTAAGCATCTTACTTTTGCTGATTGAAAAGCATGCATGAACAACAGTGAAAGGCTTGCCATTGTTTTAGGAATGAAATCTTTATATCACCATTTAGGATCTGATTCTGTTCCATGCCTTCATTTTCACAGCCAACATCTGTCTATTGTCAAGGCTGCAGAAATCTCTGTGCAGTATGCAGCAAATGGCTCCTCAGAGCAGGGCTGAAATGCATGTGTCCACAGTGTTCGGGCTTATGGATTTTTCCATTTCCCATTTCAGCACTACTATCTTGGCTGCGGGCATCCCCTCTTCCTCCTTGTGTGACCCCTGGGTCTCCTATTTTCAGGACCTCTCTGAAAACCATCTCTGAGACATTGGCAAACTTGGTACCTCAGGGTAGGAGTCAATAATTCTGCAAAATACTGCCATTCTACTGAAAATCTAGAAACCCAATTGAATGATGACCAGTTTTCAGTTTAGGGAAAAGGAAGAAATACTTTAGAGAGTAAGAAATGTTTCCCAAAGTCAGTAAAATCTAAATAGACAGTAGCAACCATTTTTCCCCCAAACTTATAACTAGCAAAACACAGCCTGTCCTTCAACCCTAAATGTGAAAAATAATAAAATACCCCGACTATAAGATAAAAGTATCCAGTGTCATTATAATTTTAGAAATCTACTATATTGTCTTCACACCTAATCTGAAAAGATATCCTTTTTTCTCATAGCCAGTTTCACATCTCTCACTTTTTCCTTTTCAAATCCCTATGTATGAATCCTAAGTGTCTTGTAAGCAGTAATGATGTGGAGTGAAAAATAGGAGCATAATGATAATGATTTCAGGGCAGCATCAGTCTGGATTCACACTGAACCTGGAAGATCACAAAAGAATGATTGCTGTATATAAAATCCTTGAATAAATAAATATACAAACAGACCCCTGTAGGGTTTAACTTTAAAACTTATCTTCCTCACTTAATTTAGGGGAAAAGCTTTTCTTTTCCCTGCTCAACATGAGTGTTCCAACTGCTGCATCTGATTGCTCACAATTTTCTTTTAAGGTAAAGTGAGGAAAGGAGGAGAAAGATGATGCTGAGTAGAAAAATTAATAAGCATCTTGCTCTCATGATATAATTAAAAGTGACTTATTTTTAATAATTATTGGCTGGACAATATGTAGCACTGTACAGCCTAAGTGTGGGTAAATGGTTCGTGAATGGCTATGTGGGTAGAGGATGGATGGATGGAGAGATGGAGAGATGGATAGGGGTTTAATAATGACCAAATATTCAAATCTGGATATATATGTGAAAATTCTGAACAAAAAAATGTTCCTTTCTTCATTGAGTTACATTCTGGTGGTCAATGAAGATAATAAAGTAGTATGTAATATTCTATCATGTAATCGTCTTAGGTGCTGCAAACAATATGGAAAGAAAATGATAGCGAATTACTGCCATGCTAGGAGTTGTCAGAAACAGCCCCTGTAAAAGTGACAGTAAAGAAAATGCCTAAATAAAATGAGAAAGCAACTATGCAGGTATCTTGAGGAGTAAGTCCAGGTTGAGAGACCAACAAGACAGATTTACTAAGAGGCAAGCACATGGCTGCAGTAGAAGAAGGGTAGCGAGGCAGTGATGGTCCACATCATGCAGAAGTTTGGCATCAGAAATTTCCATTCCATCCTGAGGACCTTCTCACCACGTAGGGATTAAGCAGACAGAACCTTGTGTCTGATTTCATAGGTTTAAAATATGACTCTGCCACTTACTTGTATGAAATTAGCAAGTCTTATCAACTTGGGGCCTCAATTTATTTATGATAATCAAAATAGAACCCACTTTGTAGGGTGACAGATGTAGCAAATGCATGCAATGTGCTTTAAACACTAACACTTTGTGATAACTACTCAATAAATACTAGATTACCATCCCCTTCATCACCACCACCATCATATTTAATGTAATTCCCTCAACACCTCTTGAAATTTGAGGTCCTTAGAAGTTATATTACATAATACTAGCCTTATTGGTTTCCTTATTGTTGCTAAGTGGCATAGAAACCCAGCCATGAGCCAGGCGTGGTGGCACACACCTTTAATTTCCAGCACTTGGAAAGCTGAGGTAGAAGGAGTGTTGTGAGTTTGAGGCTGGCTTGGGCTACAGTGTGAGCAAGGCCGGCCTGAACTACATAGTGCGACCTTGTCTCAGAAAACTAGGGCTGGGAGTTTGGCTCAGTGGCTTAAGCGCCTGCCTGGCAGGCCCGAGGTTGTGAGTTCAATCTCCGGTGCCACACACAAAAAATAAATAAATGAAAGAAACCCAGTCATATTTGGCTGTAGCACCGTAAAGTGCTTCTAACCTCCTGATGAATACCTCCATGGGGAATGCAACCACACTGCATTTTACATATCTCCGTGGCAGTTTGAGTTTTCATTCACTGGTTGCCAGTAGACCAAACACTCAGTGTACAATAAGTTACACAAAATAGATGGGTTGTTTGCATGAGGCTGGACAAACTAAGGAAACTGGGAATTCTTGGCTGTTTATCCCATATTGCACAGGACAGCTGCCCAGGTTATCCCAGGCATATGCCAGGATATCATTTGCATGTATGCCAGTTGTACCCTACCTGAGGGGCCTGATAAAGAAGCCCATCATAGGTTTATACCTAGGGGAACAAGCCACGCTTGACCAGTGTGTCAACAGTCACTCTAGGGCCAGGGTTACAGCTCAGCGATGAAGCACCTGCCTGGCAAGCGTGAGGTTGTGAGTTCGATTCTTGGTACAGAAGACATTCTAGGGAAGCTAGATCAGAGCCTCGTCTGTTCCAGCCAATCCCCTCTTATCCCAGCATATTCCATAATTATTTTTCAGCACTGCAAGCAAACAAAAAAAAAAAAAAAAAAAAGGAAAAGTTGGGATGGCCCCAGTCTACTGAGAGAACTGTCCTGTAATATCTAGTCAGTGGTCTCCAAAGGAAATAGGTGCTCCCAAATCTGAAGGGTTTTAGTAATGCTAGTTGAAATGTGTAAAACAGTGTAAATCCTATTTTAAAAATTTTAATGTTCAAATAATTCCCCGTTGTTACAAACTTTTTTAAATTTTGGGATTAGCAAACTTATCAAGAGGGAAGAAGGAAAAGAAAATAAACCTTATCTACAAATGTTGTAGAATTTGAACCAGATACAGGTCATGATTCTTTGCCTAATTATATAAGACTATATATATATTATTATTATTATATATTATTAATATAATTATATTAATTATATTATATTAGTATATATAATATTAATATAATTATATAATATAATTATATAAGACTATATATATATTATTATTATTATTTTTTAGTACTGGAAATCAAACTCAGGGCCTCATGCTTTGCAGGCAGGCTCTGCACCACTGAGGAATATCCTCAGTCCCAGGGCTATTTTTCTTCTAGGTTTCTGTATACACTGCAGTTTCCCTTTTGTAGCTAGCAATAAAATTTTCTTCCTGAATTTATATAATTTGTTAAATATACTCTTTATGTCAGAGCCTTCCTATCTTTAAATTAAACCTGGTACTTTAAACTAAACTTTAGCTATTGACTAGGTGAAATGTCCAGTGCTTCTCAAGTGGAAAAAAAAAAAAAAAGTTTTGTGTGAAGGAACTACATTCCTGCAAATATCCTTTATTGATTAACATAAAGTGCCACGGTCCTGTCAAAAACAGTTTAAAATAAGTGTATACAAGAGGTGGCCAAAATATGATGGAAGTTTGACTTTTAGAAATTACAAAACACATTGGTAAGGACAAGGGAATAAGTGTTTTTGAAGATGGAGTGTATATTTTTTTTTTTTTTTTTTTTTTTTTTTTTGCGGCACTGGGGATTGAACTCACAACCTCGCGCCTGCCTGACAGGCGCATAAGCCGCTGAGCCAAACTCCCAGCCAATGGGGAGTATTTTGAGTTTTTGAGTGTCACTAGTGGCAATGTGTGCTCTACTGTAATAAATTTTCTTATTCAACCTAAAGATGTAGGAGTGAAGTCTGCTTACATTTCAAATGTGTTAAGAATGGCTTCAGCATCTTTGGCTCCAGTCTTCCAAAGAACATATGCAGGGTAAATCAAGTTGATGTTCGAAAAACTTCTGAACCTTTTGATTAAGATAATTCTGTGATATCAACCTTCTACTTCCTGTCATTGCCAGCTTTAGCCCTTACTTTCCTTTACTGCTTTGACTTGGTTTGAGACATGTATCGGGGCTTCATGGCTATGACCAGCAGTCCTAATTGTTCTTCCTCAAGTCTTCCAAACACATTATTTACATCTTGTAAAACCAGAAAGCAATTGTTATTCCTGGCCCAGTGTCAATATTAAATGAAAGGACTACATGGCTAAGTTTATTATATATATTTTTAATACTGGGTATTGAACCCAGTACCTTTGCACTGAGCAAAATCTCCAGCTCTTTTTATGATTTTATTTTGGTTTGGTTTATGATTTTTGAGACAGGGTCTCATTGAGTCACTAACTTACCCCAGATGTTCTTGAACTTGTGTTTCTCTTGCCTCAGCCTACAGGAGTATGGGAGTTATGTGCTGTGTCAAGCCTGACTGAGTTTTTTATACATTTAATCAGCTATTTTAGATTGCAAACTGAAAGCCATGAATGGATCTAATTACTTTAATATTGTATTCAAGTAAATCATTTGTTATGTTCCTGCAAAAGTCAGATACTGCTTTATCCTTTAGTAAAGTTGAGAAAATTAGCATTTTAATGTTAAAAAGGTCTGCATTTGGAGATGTAATTTCACTCTCATCATATACATGAATGAAATATTATAATTAATGTGATTATATTTCATTATGATCAAAGCACAGTGATATGACTTGCTTCATTCATGTTACTAAAAAATAGAATTTACTCAAGCAGATATTTTCCCAAGGCTTAAATAGCCCCTGAAATTACTCTAGGTTTAAATGAAAGCACCTATAAATCTGAATGCTAGCATTATCTTCCACTGATGTAATTTCACATTAGAACTTGTTTCAACTATAATGAACATTTCCAGACTTATTATTTAGGTCAGTAAAGACACTGCATAAGGTATTAGGGGCAATACGGTGTTTCAATTTTTGCTGAACTATATTTTACTCACTATTGTCTATTCAAAATACATATTTTTATCAAGTTTTTAATTTATCCTTATGGGTATATATTTTTTATCTTCCATTACACAATGGAAAGATACGTTCTTTAGTCCTGAATTATTAGTATGTATATATTCTAATGTTACAAAAATATAAGCTTGAAAAGTATTCGAAATAAGTGAATATGGAACTCAAATTATATATATATTGGACTAAATATAAAGAAAGTAGTCACAATAAAATCTATATATATTTAGAAATGCATAAAATGTAAGGCAGGGCCAGAAACAGGTCTCTATTGATGCAACACACATATGCACACATGCAGTGTTTCCTGTAGCATAATATGTGATTTTCTGGAAAACCTCATCTTCTGGATAATATGAAAAGAAAGAAGAGGTCTGTGGGGAAATAGGGTTAGAGTAAGCCACTCTAATCTTATGTATCATAGTCACACAACACTAATATGAACAGTAACGATCAGTAAACGCACCCACCCAATCTGCCGCAGGTGGTTTGTTATCATTGAAAGCTCTAAAAGGTTTGCCATCACCAGTTTAAAGTATAAAAAAATCCCAGTTATTAGAGGAATTCATTAAACATCTCAGTTTATCTAAAAATCGTGAGGTGGTGGGAAATAAGAAATCTTGATAGAAGACTAGTATTAAAAGTTTAAGGGCCGGGAGTTTGGCTCAGTGGCTTAAGCGCCTGTCTGGCAGGCACGAGGCTGTGAGTTTGATCCCTGGTGCCACAAAAAAACAAAAAAAAGTACACTGGTCAGATATCAAGAAGACAACATAAGGAAATTAATAAATATTGAAGAATGAATGGGTGCTAAGGTCAGGCTAGAAGCAGTGCATACGAGATCTTGCTTAAGGAGGGAGTAAGATGGGATTCTTGAAGTTTTTGAGTGAAATGAATCATATGAGTTGTGTGGAAAGTTGCCTGGGAAGGATTGGGAAATGAAGAATTTTCAACTATTGATTAAAATGCCAGAACGAAGCTCAGAAAAAGAAAGCAAGTATGGTTTGAAGTTCTTTCCACTAGCTTAATTTTGGTCTTTTGGTATTCATACATTCTCGTGATAATTCTTAGGAAATCTCTGTTAATGAGGTCTACTCTAATTGCCAATGGCATGAAACATGAAGGAGGTGTATTTAAGGGCACAAGGAATCTCATGAAACCTGAGGTCAGGAGCACAGACCGGCTTCAGGACGGTATTAAAACCAGAGACTAAAAAGTGAGACGGAGCTGTGGCCTTTCTGTGCATCTTGATCTTTTAATTGTTTCTTTCTACTGATTCACTTCATTCCTCTCTGTGGAACTATTTTTCTCACCATAAAAATATTTTTTCCTGTTCCAATAACTTTATTTTTTATTTTTTACTGGCACAATTTAGATATACATAATGATCACTTTCATCATCAGGAACTTGAACCTGTACATAATATGTCTTAGTTCCTCTTTTTTCCCCATTATCCTCCTTCCATTCCCTTCCTCCCCTCCTTATTTACAAAGCTTTGTTCCCATTTTATACTTTTTTCATCATTTTTTCTTTTCCCTTCCTTCATCCCCTCCTTCCCCTTTCCTTTTGAAGAATTTTTCCTGTTTCACAATATCTATTATACATTTTGGTTATTTACACTTTCAGTTTCTCACACCAGAGAAACAAGATATTACATAAGTAAAAATGACCATAATCCTAAAATTGTTACACTTATTTAATGCAATCCCAATCAAAATACCATTAGCATATCTCACAGAACTAGAGAAAATATTCCTAAAATTTGTTTGGAACTTAAAGAGATCTAGAATAGCAAAAACAATTCTAGACAATAAAGGCAATACAGGAGGCATCACATTCCATGATTTGAAAGTATGCTATATAGCTACTGTGATAAAAACAGCATGGTACTGGCAAAATAAACAAACAAACAAACAAACAAACCGGGGATCAATGGAACAGATTAGAACATCCAGAAGCAACTTCTCACCATATTTATGTAGCAAACATGGTTGAACAGAACACAAATGCTTGGATACATAGTCACTGACATCATTTCCTTATAGTTCTAAATTCTCAGATTGACATTTCCTGGGTCACATACAGCATTAGTTAACTGTGCTCAGAAGGGAGAAAGAAACATGGTTTCTGAATACAAGTATGCCTCTGGAACCTTGCCTTAGTGACCAGGTTGATGACAGGGTGTTGGGTTATGTTAACCATGGATTTTATCTTCTATATCCTTGGGCTTCCTAGAGATAGTAAACACATTGTTCCTGAGAGTACTTCTTTTTTTTTTTTTTTTTTTTTTTTTTTTTGCAGCACCGGGGATTGAACTCACAACCTCGCGCCTGCCAGGGCAGGCGCTTAAGGCACTGAGCCAAACTCCCGGCCCTGGTTTTTTGAGGCAGGGTCGCACTATGTAGCTCAGGCCGGTCTTGCACTCGCGTTGTAGCCCAAGCCGGCCTTGAACCCACAACGCTTCGCCTACCTCAGCCTCCCGAGTCTGGGATTAAACTGAGAGTACTTCTTAAATGCAAACCGACCAATTTAAAGCCCACACCCTCAGTACCTCTTTTATGACAGTCACGGTTCCAGGGACTATTCTACTCTAACCACCCAAGGCCAGGTACAGAGACTGTAACAGTCACTATGCCCCGGAGCTTTCTGGAGTTACCCAAAATAATAAATGCAGAAAGCACAATAAACATCGTTTTCCACTCTTCTCTGCCTCCTGTCTCTGGACCAACCCTGGGCTTCCCTATGCACCTCCCAGGTAATGTAGTGTTCCCCTACTTTTGGGATCTGTAAGTATAATGATTGGTTCAGTGGCAGTCATTTGCTCATCTGCTGGCCTCACAGTAACTAAATAATAGCAAAACTTACAATAAAACACAGCACACAATAAGCTCATTGAAAATGTATTCTTAGAGCACTGTATCAGGGTCTCAGCAAATACGAAGACAATGCCTCCTATAAACAAGTGTGAAAGCATATTACACAGATAAGTTGATTATCATAATAGATGCTAGTCCTATGTCTAGGTAAAAATCATGAACTGAACTTGAGTTGCACACTGGGAATGGAGAGAGGCAGGTGAATGTGTGAAATACTGAAGGAGACATGGTCATTCAGGATGACTGCCTTAGCACCAGTTGTGTTGGCTACTTTCCAGTTGCCAGGAGAATATAAGTTGTGGAAAGAAATCAGAAACAAAGAACACATACCAGCTGTGTTTTCAAAATGTTTCCTTGAAGTCATTGTACATCAATTATACTTCTGGATCTTTAGCCAGAATTTAGTTGCATACTCAAACTGAGGAATTCTAGGAAATGTGTTTTTCACAACTGTTATTACTAGGAAGAGGAAGAAAACAAATATTGATAACTAATACCACACCATGAGTTGTTGCTACAAGGTAATTTGTAAGTATAAGAATATGAAAAATTGACTTTATATAAACATACTTTGTTATCTATTGGAAATTGGATCCATCCAAAATTCATGGATACTCCAGTATCCAAAATGTGCATAAAACCTTGCACATCCTTCTGTATATTTTGTCAACTCTAGATTACTTATAATGCCTAACATGATGTAAAAGTTATACAAATAACTATTATACTCTATCATCTAGGAAATAATAATAAGAAAATAAAATCTCTACACTTTAAGGTTGACACAATTTCTTTCTAAACGTTTTCTTATTGAACTTGCTTGTATCCACAGATGGGGAGCATGCAAAAACAGAGGACCATATATTGCCATTTTTGAGAACTCAAAATAAAAGCAAATTTCCACCTCACCTAGTGTTCCTTGCTGTGTTTCTACACAGATTTTCTGTTGAAATTGCTTGTTGCTTGATTCTCTATAGTCTTTGTGTTTATCTTTGTCTCTATAATTCAAAAGTGTAAGCCTCTTATAGATTCACCACCTCCATCAAGAGTCTTTTCTCTTTTTAATTAAGGTTCAATAATGCATTAGTTTCTTTAAAGGCACACAATCAATCACTTTGTTAATTTTTAATAAGAAGTTTTTCATATCTTGTAGATAAAATAGTGCATCATTTTTATTTGCATGTACGGTTAATATGAGATTAAATCTTTTTTTAAACTCATATGCTTTTTAATGACCACTTGTTTTTCTTCTCTTCCAAATGACCCATTCATTGTTTACCAACATTTCTAATGAGCTAACTTTCTTACACTGCTTTGAAGACATTCTTTCTTCATGAATTATGTTAACTTCCTCTTTTATGAGATATCATAAACATATATGTACATAAATTTTTTATTATCTCCTCTAGGACATTTGAGGAAAATATTTTATCTGATGAATATAGTCAGTTTTCCTTTTTTGCTTATGGCTTAAGAAGCATTGTGATATTAAATAAACATTCTTCATGTTTTTCTGTTTCCTTACTTCATAGCTTTGTGATGCATTAGTTTTCTAGGACCATGATAGCAAAACCCTACAGACCGAGGAGCTTACACAGCAGAAAGGAGTTCTTCATAGTTCTTTGTCTGGAATTCCCAGAGCATGAGCACAATGGCAGATTTGGTTTCCTCTGCATTATCTTTGGTTTGTACATAGCTGTCTTCTTGGCGTGTCCTCACATGGTCTACATGCACCTGATATCTCTCCTTCGTCTTAGCAGGACACCACCCTCATGGCCTCAGTTTAAACTGATCATATCTTTGAAAACCCTACATGCAAATACAGTCACAGAGATTGATAGGAGGCCAATCCTGTGGTCTTGTTTAACCTGACAGTATTGAAGGTTTACCATTCAGTAGTTTTTTTTATCAATGGCCAACCACAGTGATTCAGTGGCTGTATTGAAGTGATTTGCTTAATAATGTCCCCAAAGAGCACGAGAAGTGTTGCAGCAGTGTGAATATACCAAGGAGAAACCATAAAGTGAGTCTTTAAGTGAAAACATGAGATTTCACAACTTCCAAAGGAAGGGAAAAAAAATGTCTTATGCTAGTGGTGTGTCAGTAATATGAGTATTTTGAGAGAGGACAGATTCACATAACTTACTAAAGCATATTTTTATAATTGGTCAATTTTATTTTTATTCACTCTTGTTAATCTTCTACTGTGAACAGTTTATAGATTGAACTTTACATAGGTATGCACGGATAAGAAAAAACAAAACACACCAGGGTTTAGTACTATCTGTGGCTTCAGGCAGCCACCATAGCTCTTTGTAAGTATGTTGTGGAGAAGGAGGGGGGTAATGTAAGAACCTTCTTAAACATTTTAGTTCCAAATGTGGTTTCATTTGAGGTAACAGGATTGTGACTTGAAAATATGAATGGAGTGGCATGGTTAAGCCTCCGACAATGTTACAGTGCTTATATGTAAATGTCCTTTAACTATATTCTTTTGACCACTCAGAATTTGTCTTCATTTTGATGATGTTTTCTATTTTGATTGTTTCTAAGAATATGCCATGAGCCTTTTGAGTTTTTTTTTTTACTTCTTTTTCCCTTTACAAAATATTGGTACATTCTGTGACCCTAGTGCGAAATCTACATGTTCCCTTTTTAGTCTGTCATGCTTTGCACTGAGAAAACACTCTAGATTCACTGTGGTTGTTTATTTTTTAATAATTAATCAGAGTTCTCTTAATTGTCCTCCTCTTGTGGAAACTAAAATGTGGAATTAGGTGATTATCTTGATTATCAAGGACTCTCAGGAATTCTTTTGGCTGGATGATGTTTTCATTTCCTTAATTGCTTTTAACTATAAGCATAGACAAAAGTATTAAAAGATTCTTTTAATCCAAATAGTTAATTGAATGATTTAAAAAAATAAAACAGGAAAAGAAATGATACCAGGAAATTAATCATTTTATCACTCAATGTGATAATTTTTCTCCTGTTAGTGTGGATTCAGATTATCTTTAGTGTAAGTTAATTTAAACTGCGACGTTTTTGTGTGAGTGAAATCACTGACTGAAAGTTACCTCAGTATATATTAAACATCATAAACACATTGGAATGAAATTTGAGCAAAACACAACTCTATTTGGGCTCTAGATGCAGAAGTTGTAAGATGTCTGAAAGTTCATGGAAACATACTTTCTTATGGATTATCTCTTCAACGAGGGGAAATTCATAGGCTCCTTGTTTAGATAATCTAAAGAGCTCTGCATCTCTGGCTTTCCGGGATCACAGAAAACCTATTTCTAGAAACAAACTCTTTGCTTAATTATAAACCCTTAGTTCTCATTAGTTTGGATGCTAATGGTACCCACTAGAACAAATGTGCTTCTCTGAAGAGGCAAAAAGTTGTTTTGCTTTTTTCTTTCTTCCCCTTCTTTCCTTGCATGTGTGTCTATATATATTTTTTCTTTGTTTGTTAGTTTGTTTGTTTTCCTGTACCAGGAATTGAACTCACGACCTTGCGCTAGGAGCTAGTGCCACTGAGCTAAGTCCACTAAAAAATATTTTTAAATGTTACTTACTTTGTATTGTGAAATGCATTGCTTATTGTGATCTTTAAGCTTGGCTACACTTTAAAATCTCTTGCAAAACTTAGGAAGTTCTCTATCTCAGCCCTACTCTAGAGCAATTAAATCATTCTCTCTGGGTATGGGGTGGGCATACCACTTCCTAGTGTGCCAACAGTAATGGGAGCCTTATTATACATATAAAGGAGTAGCTTAAAGTATATTTCCGGTTTAAGAAGAAAAGCTTCCCTAACTTGTTCCGCATAAGTCGAGTGCATTACCTGTGCTTCGAAAATCCCTTATTTGCTGTTCTCCAATCATGTGCTTTCCTCTTCTGCTGGAGGTGCTGAATACCCTGGATTTTTTGATAATGATCTTCTTGACTTATTTTATAAGTGTATTCCTAAATAATAATATTCAATTTCTCTTCTTTTCTCCCTCATATAAATAGTCATAATGTAAAAGTCCTATGTGTTTTGGTCACTTCTTTTTGAGCTGTGTTATTGAGATTTTTCACTAAGCATAGAGATGTAACTCATTTATTTCATCAAGTATTACATGCAGTGAATACCCCAAGAATAAGAAAGAATTTAATTGTACTGTAAGATTGCACTTTTATGGAAATAAATATAAAGAGACACCTCATTCACCTAAGATTGTGGTAGTGGTTAAGAGTGGGGTTACTTCATTATCCTATTTTGTGCTAGGTTGCAGGCCAAAGTTATAGTACAAACCAAAAAATCAGTGTTCGATGATAAAAATTTCTTTTTTCCTTTTCCTGAAACTACTTTGTTGAAATATAACTGCCATGTTAAAAATGTATTTAATGTATAGAACTCCGGGGGGTAAGTATACACGATCAAACAGTCACAATCAGCAAGGTCTTAAACATAGACATCACATCTCAAAGTTTTCCTTAAACCCTTTATTATTATTGTTATTTTTTTCTCATTTTTAAATGCAAGAATACTTAATAAGCCAGGCATTATGGCACATATTTGTAATCCCAGTTACTCTGGAGGCTGAGGCTAGAGGACCCCCAGGATCAAGGCCAGCCTGAGTAATATTGTGAGATTTGGTCTCAAACTAAAATAGAAAAGTGCTAGCACAAGCCAGGCATGGTGGCATAGGTCTGTAATCCCTGCACTCGGGAGGCTGAGGCAGGAGGATCGTTGCAAGATCCAGACCAGCCTGGGCTACAAGGTAAGCTCAAGGCCAGCCTGAACTGCATAGCGAGACCCTGTCTCAAAAAGACTGAAAAAAAAAAAAAAAAAGAAAGAAAGAAAGAAAGAAAGGAAGTGTTAGCGTAATGCTGGGTTTAACTGCCAATGTAAGACAGAGGAAGGACACTCAACAAAAGATTGATCTCCACAAATTCAACGTTATTGTGAGATCTAGATATTATGCTTCATTAAACAACTCCAGAACTTACCTTGCACAACTGAAATGTACTCTAACCTCTAACTCTACGCCAGGCCTGGGGGCACATCCCTGCCATCCCAGCACTTGGGAGGTCAAGGCAGGAGGAGCCCTGTGAGGTCAAGGCCAGCTAAACTTCATAGAGAAACCCTCTCTCAAAAAAACCAAACCAAACCAAACCAAAACCAAAACCAAAACAACTTGGACTCTGTATTTCTACTTTCCTCTAGACCTTGACAACCACCATCCTATTCTCCCCCTCTGTGAATGATTATTTCAGATTCTGTCAATATTTGTCTGAGTCTCGCTGATTTCCCTAAGCATGATGGCCTCCATGTTTTTCCTATCCGTAGACATGTGTTTCTTTATCTTAATCATTATGCCCTGACCGTGGGAGTGCACGCATCTCTTTAGAATTCTGATTTCAGTTCTTTAGCATATGTACACCGCTGTGTATTTAGCTAACTGCATATTTGTTGGTCTGTATCTGAGTTCTGTATTCTGTATCATTGGTCCAAATGTCTGAATTTATGTCAGTGCTATACAGTTTAAATTGTTGTAGATTTATGTTTTGAAATCGAGAATATGGTGCATCTAGCTTCTTTCTTCTATACTGAACTTTGATTGCTGAGGTCTTTTGTAGCCCTATATGAATTTTGGTATATTCCTATATTGCTATGAAAAATCTCATTAGAATTTTGATAAGAATTTCATTGAATATGTAGATTACCTTGGACATTGTAACAATATTAATTCCTCCAATCCATGAACACGAAATGTCTTCAATTTTGTCTGTGTTCTCTAATTTCTTTCATCAGTGTTCTAGAGTCTCCAGCGTACAGATATTTCACATCTTTTCTTACATTTATCGTTAAGTAATTTGATGATGACATAAATGGAATTGTTGTTTAAATTTTGTTTTCAGGTAGTGTGTTGCTTACAGAAACATTACTGGTGTTTGTCAATTTCTTTCCTAAAATTTTACCAATTTTTAATTTAATTCAGCAGTTTTCCTGTGGCTTTTTAGAGTTTTTTTTATTTGTTTTGTTTTGTTTTGTTTTTACCTATAACATTATGTTATCTACAAACATATCATTCTATTTAAGCTTTCTGATTTTGGATGCCTTTTTTTGTTTGTTTGTTTTTTTCTTTTCTACTTGTCCTGAATAGGAGGAATTCCAGGACTACATTGAATAGAAAAAGTGAGAGTTAGATATTTTGTGTTTCTTTTGGAGATACTTTGCCCATTTTTTAATCAGGTTGATTTTGTTACTGTCATTAGGTTTTAAGAAGTTTTTTTAATTTGTGTTTGAGAGTGGGTCTTACTTTTTGACTTTGAACTCACTACCTAGCCTAGGCTATGTAGCCTACTGCCTGAAACTTGAGGGAGTCCTCTTGCCTCAGTCTCCGAAGTATTAGGTTACAGCCTGAGTGCTGGGATTACATACTTGGCTAAGCAGTTTGTAAAGTGAGTAAACAGATGGATATGAACAGCAAAACTACTCCTCTGCTTTGCAGATGAGCAGCTGCATTGGAAAATATAGATTCATATAAATACAAAAGTGCAACCATATATAAATTTACCCTAATTCCAATGTAAATTCAAATAAATGACTGTAAACACATCTGTATTTCCACAATCTCTTTGTCAAATAGGAAAATGTTTATTTACTATACTGTCATCAGTAGCACAACCTTCTTGGCTCTAAGGCATAACTTTTTCAATCTTATAATTTTTGAAATAATATTGAACAATGGTTCCTGCAATGATAAACATTCATCAGACACAGGAACGTCATTATCTGAAGTCATCACCAGGGCTTATTTCAACATAAGTTGAAATTTAGTAAATTAAAACAACATATAAAGTAAACAACAACATAAAGTAGCATTAAGATTTTCTCAAAGCAGTTTTTTGCTGCAGAAAGAATGTAGGCCAGTGATGAAAGTTGAGAACTAGGACTTTCAACCTCTCCTGTAAGTAAAGGACTACTTTGCCTACTTTATAGGTCTTATCTTCAGTAATATTAAAAGAACTCATTTTATAGACAAAGAAACCAAGGCTCTAAGAGGGCATGTAAAGAACAACCAAGAAAGAAATTTTAAGAAAACTCATTTAGTTTTCTTAAACTAAAAGCATTTATTATGTGTAAGCATATATGGAAACTTTTGCATATGCTAGCTCATTTAATGTCCACTCATCTCATTTATTCATGTGAGAACTTCAATGTGCCCTTTTTACTGGATGAGAAATCTGAAGCTCAAAAAGCATAATTCAATTTTAACAAATCACACAGTTTTGTCAGATTTTTCTGAATTTGTAAGTTTTTAAGCAATTTTTTGTATTTAGTTTTGTATTTAGCTAAATATAAATTTTGTATTTAGCTAAAAATGTAGAGTGAATAATATATACCTTGTGTACATGTATCTTCAGTCCTCACTAAATCTTTCAAACACTAGAGATCTGAATGAAATACTGTATCAAAAATGTTCACAGACTAAATTATTCTGCATTTCCTAACTATGAAAGAGTTCAGTAGAAAAGGTTAAAGATAGTATGATACTGTGATTAGACTCATGTATATTTGTTTTATTCAGGAAAACATAACTTGGATATTATTTGATACTGAAATTTGTGTGTAAGTTGAAAATTGTGTAACAATGTCCTGAGACCTTAAATAATAGACAAGAGGAGCTAATTATAAGGTCTGAACCAGATTATTCAGCATTTCAGAGTCTCTTGTTCTTCATGAAAGTTCATTAAGCATATCAAAAGCAGATACTGTCTGAATCCATATATATTTTTAAGAAATCCGTGTATTTCCTTGTACAGGGAATTGTTTCTCTTTTATTTCATGTATCACTGATTGTTTCCATAATCTTTCCCACATTTCTAGAGTAAGACCAACATAGATTGATAATAGACACAATTAGATCCATATAGCAGTGCACACCTCTAATCCCAGCTACTTGGGAGGTGGAAGCAGCAGATTGAAAGTTTGAGGCCAGTCTGGGCAGTATTTTTAATATTTAATCTTCTTTTAACAAAACATCAAGAAACACAATAGATATAATATAAATAGTTATGTTTTATGGTATACATCCTGGAAACCAATTTTACTTACCTTAAGTAATCAATGACAATTTTGCTAAAGGCTCTGGGATGCTGAGTCAAGATGGAAGAATCCACTACATAAGCCATTCTTGGAAAGAATATGTTCCAAGAACTTAAACATTAGGGAGTCATGGGAATTTGTTCCACTGAGCTGCCCATGAGATGCCTGTGGTGTCCCCTGCCATTTCTAGATGTCTAGGTACAAAATTTAATCAGAAACAGAATAATATTTTTTATATCTTTAGCCAGTTATAGGTCAAACAGCTAACACTGCGGGGAGTCCATTCTGTTCCTCTGTGGACTACACTTCTCCCCAGCTTAGCAAAGAGTCTGTTGAACTAAGAGGACGTGCACTCAAGACCTCATTATCTCTGCTCTATATCTGCATAGCAAACTTCTCAGATTATGCAGCTCCAAGCCAATTTACCAACCCAAGAGCATATGCTCTGTCCTCTGCCAGGTGAACTGCAGTGCTAGTGCGTGAACCCAGGGCTGGAGGGATGGCTGTGGAGATGAGATGGACTTCGTTTTTTTTGTTTTTTTGTTTTTTTGTTTGTTTGTTTGTTTTGTTTTGAGATGAGCTTTGTACCAGCTTATGTTAGAGGTGGACCTACAAACATGATCTGAACAATTGCTATGAGTCAGGAAACTTGTACGCTTTGAACACCAGTGTGGGCTGTACACTGTTTGTTTTCCAAAACCCTCAGTTATCTATGAAATGGTTTCTTACACACTGAGTATAGAAGATGCACAGCCCTTTCTTGGAGATATATCCACTTCAGAAATATGTTTCTACATTTCAGTTTACACTTTCATGCTTTCCAACTCAACAGCCTAACCTTTTTGCCTTACTATTTTTATATATTCTATCCTGAAAAAATGAAACATTTTGATTATTTCCACAATCAGTACATCTGATTTTTCATAGGGGCAATTAGCACTCAGGCTCTAACTAACTCTTGATTTCTCCAACCTACAAGAAGTATATATGCTCAGGTGGGAATGCCTACGGCTTGAGACCCTCTGCAAGTGCAGTTTTAAACTCCTTAAATTCAATAATTTCAATGGAATTTATACCTCATAAGATACATATGTATTTGAATAGATAAAAATTATAGTCTTAGGTTAGTTGTCACAGTATTTTATACTTCTATTTATATATTAATTTTAAAAATGAGTTTTTACTAAATTGACTAAGTAATGCTTCAAGGTAATATCTGAAACCAATAGCAGATAGAGATCCAGATTATTTGAATATTTCTTTTAAAGTTATTTTGGGGATTCACAAATATTGAAAAACAAATAACATTTATTTTCTCCCTACCACTCTATAGAGTGGGTGAAAATGGAAAAACAATGAGTACAATGAATAACCAAACAATATTGGTTGATTTGGTAAAACATAAAAGAGTTGTTTTCAACTCAGTAAGAATGTAGTATTATTTGCCATATAGTACAGTTACTTGACTAGCCCTAGTGTGTATTATAAATTTTATAAACTTCCTGTAAAACTTGAGCATATAATACTTCAGACAAATGAAGTAATCATTTGAGCCTGCCTCCTTTTGCCGTTCCCCACCAAATATGTGTGACATCAATGCTTTATTATGCAAATTTTACATTACTTCACACCTTTAGTGCAGTTGAGGTAAACCTTCAGCAAGGAGTACCCTTTCCTCTTAATACAGCAATTAGAAAATTTAATTAGGCCTATGCACATGACATAGCCCATATATTGTGTTTTTCTTCAAGGTAGAGTTGGAAGCCAGTAGGTGCCTAGATAACCATAATGAAGAGCCCATTGTTAATCATTACATTTCCCGAGGGCAGTTTCTCTTCCTCTCTTGTAATTTTATGGCTCATGCCAAATTCACCTTCTTCAAAAGGAACATTTATTATTTCAATACTCCATGTTGCCTTTGATCCACTTATTTGGATTGTATTTTCTTTCTGCCTCTTTTCATCCTGGGCCATAGGCCTTCCAGTCTACATAGCCGTCAATTAACTGCCTCTGGGAGGCTGAGGCAGGGGAATTGCCCATGCTGGGCAACTTAGTGATTTAGCGAGACTCTATCTCAGTAATAGTGAACCTTTTAGAGCTTTCAGTGATTCAAGAAACCCACTGTGGCACATGCATCACAGGCTTGCCACCACTGCTATTTTAAATAAATGAATGGATGGATGGATGGATGGATGGATGGATGGATAGATGGGTGGATCAATCAATAAATGGATGGAGATATAGCTCAGCACAAAGGCTTTCAGTCTCCAGTACTGAGAACTTTTTACATCCATAGCTGTGCATCTACCCATTTTTAAATTGAAAGAGTATATTGCATCTCAAAAATTACCTGAGACAATGACTGTGAATACCACACCGTCTCTTTATCCTTTTGATGGTTTTTAATGGTGGGAAGTTTTCTTAAAACTGCTTTTCGACTACACAATATTTTAGGATTTTAGTGATGTATTTTAAATTCAGTAAGTGTAGTGCTTACCCCTTAGTTCTCATAGCATGTTTAGAATACATGCATTTAAAAATAGCTAGCTATTCTAATTGCGGTGGTAAAAGCCCAAGCAGTTTGATCAAGTTTAAATACAGTTCCACAAATAATGCGCACTACACAAAAATAGTTTGTATGCCATGGAAAGGGTGATAAATATATTGTAAATAGGTACCCATGTGCATCATAACACTGAGGAGGGATGAAGGCACAATAGTTTTGGTGAAGAAACCGGTGGGTGAAAGAAAGATGTGTACCTGTGAACCATGCATAGATGATAATTGTGAGGTTTGTTGTGAGGCAAGGGGTAGAGAAATCTGGTATCTTATAGAGAAATCTCACAAGGAATGTGTGCTAGGAATCTAGAACTCGCTGAAAGGAACAGAGTGCCATGTAGCTCTAGGGTTCTTGGCTCCACATGGCACTGAAATCACGGCAGGAGACATGACCCTCAAGGAAGAGTGTACAAGAATGATTCAGGTTCAGAGTGTGCTCTCCTGGTATTTGAAGGCCTGATCTATAAAGGGAACAGGGAGAAGGAATGTGAAGAGATATTGATTTAGTTCCAAGTATAGAATGCCTACAGGTTGAGGCATACAAAATAAAGAAAGACTTTGGTATATCAGATGCAGCAATAGAGTTCAGGATGGGAAGGGTGAGTTTATCTTTTAAGGGAAAGTTGTGGAATCAGACTTCTGAACAAAGATTATTTTAGGAACTGCAAAGAGGTAAGGAATGGATAAGGACTTCTGAAACTATAAACCACTACAAATGAATTTTTATACACGAATTCATATGTTCCTTGTCAGGTGTCTAGATTTTGACTTTATTGGTATTATTATTTTGTTACTATCTCCCCTCCATTTTCCCTAGGTCATCTAAACATAGTTTTTGTCTAAGTCTTTAAACCAGTAATGTGGAATATGACATATATATAGTTTAGGGTTCCACAAGCTCTTGTTCTTAAATTATATGGAGAATTCATTAAGATAACTGAATATTTAAAATATACTTAAAATTGCTTAAAATACTTAAAAATTAAAATCAGAGTTTCATGTCAGAGAGGAGTTTGGGATGTGAAATTTTCTTCCAAACAAAAGCATGGAAAGCTGTCTTTTTTAAATGAAAAGTCAATCTTCAGAATATTTTTTAGCACACACTTTACTTTGGATATTGCAAGTGAAGTCACAGTTTTTGTATTTATCTTAGCTCTTGCCATATACAAATAACCCAATTACTCTGACACTTGTGATAATTTTGACTGAAACTGAACTTTGCTGTCAAGATCACTAAGATCACAATTTCAGTTGCGTTACTATCAATTGCCAGATACGTGTACTGACCTTCTTTAAACCTTGCAATTCTTTTGAGCATAAAATAAATTTAAGTGATCGGTGCAGAAAATGAAATCATTGCCATTTTCTGGACATTTGAAAATACCGGTCACATCATAACACATGGTAAACAGTATTTAGATTTTCTTTGATTTGCAAAATTTGCCCCCATAGTTTTTTCTAGAACAAGAGAGCAATGATGTAGAATAAACCGTCCTCTGTGAAGCTAGGTTTGGGGTGGATGATCTTCATAGAATAAATTTTCCTCTTTTTTTTTCCAAATGTTTTCTTCAAGTAAATATGCAGCCTCTAGTTATACTAATTTCTAATTTGTTGCCAAACTTGTTTGTAAGAAAACTAAGAAAGGAATTTTATAAAGAAAATCTTAAAGTAACTTCTTCATTTCAGTCGAGTACTCCGGCCTACCTGTATGCTTTGCTGTGTCTGATGGTAGGAAATTTGGAAGACCATCCACCGGATCTGTGTATCTGATGAGAATATTAACACACCAGTACCAGGGGTGCTACTTTGGTTGTCCTTTAACAGGAAGCTGCAAATATCTCGAGTTATACTATTAATCATGCTGTTTTGCTGAGAGTTCACTGCTAGATTAAAAATTACCTTAAGGTGAAGATTATGTCTGTATTCACCATAGTATCAGGTAGTTGCTCAAAGCATGTTTCAAAAGTAATATATGGGACTGGGGATACAGCTCAACCACTCAGTGTCTGCCTGGCAAACTTGAAGTCCTGAGTTCAATTCCCACCTCACCCCCCAAAAATGTAATGAATGAAGCATTGTAAACTGAAGGCTTCACTAGATCTAAATATATTCTGCTTTGCATTAGTAATTATTATTCTCATTTAAATAACTAAATGGCTAACTGAAAGTTAAGAGTTTTGTAAGAACTCAGATTCACATTATTCTCTTAATTCACATATTTGGACTGTGTATTGTCAATCGATATTACTGTCCATGAGTACTGCCTCTAATTAGAGGTAATCCTTATCTTATAATGATGAAACTTTTGAAGCATAACTATCATAAAAATATTTAAAAATAATTTATTAAGACAAAACAAGGGCCAGGGATATAGCTCAGCGGCACAGCACCTGCCTGGCAAACTGGCTGGCAGTTCGATACCCAGTACCAAATAAATAAATAAAAACAAAATCAAGTGACAAGAAAAATATATGTATTAACAAGCAAACACAAATGATGTTTGCAAAAATATTTCTTCTTGTATCACTAAAATTACACTTTAATATTTCCATTTTCATTAAGGCCCTCAGCTACTCATATGTATCACCTTTTATTTAAACACAAGGAAAAGAGATTATATATTATAGCGTTTTGTTGCTGTTTGAACCTACTATTGGGTAAAATCCAATTAACATAAAATTTATACTGAGGAACCTTGTTAGGACAAAATTCATTCCATGCGGCTTTAAAAAAGTTATTTTAAAATTAATAATATAAAATATGAAGAATGTTTAAAATATCAAATTATTAAAAATTGTATACAGAAATTGAAATCATATTATAGAATGTGATTTTTTGTCATCACAAAAATGGAAATACGCTTCAAAACCACTCACTATTACTCTTTACTGAAATTTATAGAAGATAAGAAAGTATCTGAGTTGTATAACCAAAAGCAAGGAATCAAGATCTCGATTATAGGCAAAAGCTAACTCTGTAGAGACCTGAATGGTTTGGGGTCCTGGACATAGAGTATGGATCTGGGGCTGGGATTTTAATCCCCATAATAACGGGAGAACTATGCCTGAACTCTGCACTTAACAGCTCAGCCTTTCAATTACTGGAAAAATCACTGTACATCAGGTAGCCCTCTAGAAAATTTGTGGCCTGTCCAGAGGCTTAGAAAGTGAGAAAAAAAGTGAAATCTGAAACCTAAACTTGTGCCACACCACTGATAGTCTAGTACAAGATATAAGAATGAAAATTCCAAAGAAACAGATTAATATTAACAATTTCTGAAGCAATAGATGTTTTGAGGACAAGAATGAAGCCAGTATGAATTTATGGTCTCAGGACTGTGTACTAAGATCATAAAGCAGTAAAAAAGGAAGTGTGGGAAAAAATCAGAATGTTAAACTGAAATAAGAAAAAAAATCATCATTAAAAAATAAATATCAATGGAGCAGTTAAACAAACCGATCGGAGATAGAGATGAACATCAAACTATTAAGGAAATGTGAGTTTGTTCACCAGAATGTAGTGCATTAAGGTAAAGATAAAAAATATGTGACAGAATCATTGAGAATAGAATGAATAAATCTAACACTTTTCTAATGGGTGTTTAGGAAGCAGAGAACAGAGACTTACAAAAAGCTATTTGAAGAAGTAATATTGGACTTTGTCTTAGGTACTTTTCTCTTATTGAAGAGACAAAATACCTGACAACCAAAGTTAAAGAGAGAAAGATTTGTTCAGCTCAGTTTGGAGAGGTTTCAGTCCATCATTGACTGGCTCCAAGGTAGGGTGACTTGGCAGAGGGGTATCACATAGAACTATTCATGGCACCCACAAGGTAACAAAAGCAACAAGGGACCTTAACAGTGTCTTTCTGCCCCTTTTATGCTCTACCTAGGCTACTGAGATTAGAGTGGTGCCAAATCAATCAATGGATTGATTTAGTAATCACACACCTTTAAACCCAGCATTACACAATCTAGATCCAGCTACCTTTGAAAAAGCCTCATCTATGACTGCCCAAGGCTTTGGGGGGTCATCTAGACACAAACCATAACAGGCATATTCAATAATTTAAAAATTACATGACTCTTCAGGTAATCATGATAGTATCAGGAGTCAGGAAGTGATTGGCCGCAAGAGTTGGTACTGTCAAGAGTTAGTACATTAACTAAAATGTGCACGTTTCAACAAATTTATAAAGTATGGGATTAATAGAAATGACTAGAAAAATGCGTTATTTTCAGATTGGTTACAGTTCTTTTCCAATGCACAGTAAATTGGCCCTATGGGTGGCTCATGCTATTAGTGGGTTAAGTAAATATCTCTCGTAGCACATTATTTTGCAGGACCTTCCCTCTTCCTAGGATCTTTCAGTTTATCATGCATTAGCTTCAGGTTTCTAAGTCTCTGTCAACCTTCTTTTTTTGTTTTTTTAGCAAAATATATGTTTACCCTGGTCTGTTTTACATGCCATGTTCTTCTAGCCCAATAATTTTCCACTGTCTATTACGAATACTAATGTTTTTCCTGTTTTTATATTATCAGCTATAGAATATGTGAGACAATCTTTCATTTCCTGTATTTTCCAACTGGCTGAATAGTTACTGCTTCTGTCACTGAAAAGGACTAAACTCATGCAATACAGTTTCTCACTAAAATAATCTTCCTTTTGAATTTACCACATTCTTGTCTTAAAGAAAACATACTCTTCTTGAAATTGGTGACTCTTTTCATTTATTTATTCCTGGTTTACCTAACACACCATAGAAAATGTGATTACTCTTTGATTTGCGGATGTTCAAAATACAGATCTGATTTCTCTTCATGTCTCTACAATTCTATATTGTTAAGGAAAATAAGCCTAACTTGGAAATGTAGTCTATTTTAACCATATTTAAAAACACCAAAGAACCAATTATTTAGACTAAAGAAGAAGCATATTTCCCCTGTGGCATAATTATATGGTTTCTTATCCTATGGCATAGAAAAATAAGATAATCTCAAATGCATAGACTTGCATCCTAAGCAGGATCTACACACTGCTCTGGGTTAAGTATGAAGTCTCACTAGTGCTAATTAAAATTTATGTGGCAACATTTTTAAACAAATCAGTGAACATGACCTTTGAGTTTTCATTTTGCTAGTTTCCCGTAGTTGAAATTGTTGCTGTTGCTTTAGATGCCCTCTATTCATTCTCCCTATTTGTGTAGAGTGAATTTTGCTAGTACATTATTTCTGAAAATCATACAGGATTTAGCTGTTTTATAACAGGGAAGATCTAAAAATTGTAAAAACATACTTTTAGTCAATCCTGTAGGGTTTTACTCTGTTCATTCATGGGAACAGTGCCTAAACTTAAGTAAATTATCCCGACTTTAGACCAACCAGTTGTGAGGCTATCAAACTTTGTAGAATAAAGAGATTGCTGAACTTTATTTAACTTGATGAAATTGATTTACAGATAATTTTAGAATTTCAATGTAAGTTAACATGAGGCTAAGAATTACTGTCATTTACCTCTATGAGAATTAGAATAATGTTCAAATGTGTGAATCTTTTTAAAAAGTCTTATGTCGATTCACTTTTCTAATCTCCCTTTAAATGAAACCTTCATAAATTTTAACCTACATTTAATAAGCATCTTGTATGTTAGATGTTAGTTTGTGTGAGCAGCAACTTTCTGCTTCAACAGATCTTGGAGTGGAGAGGGGCAGACAGTCTTAATGAGCTGGAGTGCATTCTAGTGTACAAATCGGGTGATTCTTAGGTGATGTGAAACTGAAGGGTATCAGACCTTGGCCAAAAGTGACAGAGAGAGATAGAGATAGAGATAGAGAGAGAGAGAGAGAGAGAGAGAGAGAGAGGATGGAAAAAACCCCCAAAACGGTTGTTCTTTGGAGCCTGAAGTTGAGCAGTAGACCACCCAGGGACAAGAGACCCAAAAAGTGCAGGCAGCGGAAATAGCATGGGTAAATATAGGAAAAATTGAGGAGAAAATGGAATATTTTTGAAGCTTTCAGTCATAGGATATAATTTAAATGTAGATGCTGATGGGAAGACCCCAGAAAATGAAACTGGTAACCTAAGTTGAGACCAACAACAGCAAAGGATTTTTACTGCCTTCATGAGGAGTTTGGGATAATGTAATAGACAATGGTCAGCTTTTGAGTGGTTGAAAGATATTTCAAAAATAATTTCTATATAATTTGCTCAACAACAAGTTTGCCTTGGACAAGTGTTAAATCCGTAATTTTACTAAATAGTGTGGAATCTATAAAACAACAGAAGTCTTCAAATATAATGAAAATGTTGACTAAATGCTTTTTTTTTTTTTTTTTCCTTAGTGGGAGAAACTTCTACAGTTTGCTCAGAATCCACTGATTTTCTGTGCCAGGACAAGAAGTGTATTGCCTCCCAACTCGTCTGTGACTACAAACCAGACTGCTCCGATGGGTCAGATGAGGCACTCTGTGGTAAGTTTATCTCTCTGCCAGCTGTAGTGAAGCCAAATCAGCTCAGCCGCCCTCCCTGTGAGGAGAACAGCACATTGGCACTGAGGGTCAAGAAGAAATGTTCTTTTCATGCACTAGAGGAGATTTAGAATTGCCAAAATATTTCCCTCGACTTTTCTGTACAAATTGCCAGATACCAGCTCTCTCATGCTTTTTTACCCCATAGTGGCAACTGTTAGCACATTACTTACAACAACTTCCCACCATAGAATTATGATCAGAATTAAGATGATCAGACACTGAACTATATTTTCATAATTTTTTTCTTTTTCCAAAAAAATGATTGATTGTATAGATGAGGCTAAAACCACCTTATTGAATAGTTAATTTAAGAAATACCAATTTAGTAACTGATTTTATCAACTTCATTGCACTAGAAAAAGATGTTACTACCTGATGTGCTACATAATCTTCCAGGTGTACTCTATGGGACGTGGATTTTACATGACATGGCAGCCACAGACATCAAGGTACTAGTTAGCCATTGTATATAGCTCTGGTTTCTACTAAAGTTGGTATTCAAAGAGGTAGTATTCCAAGAGCTTCATGAAAATCAGCAAGAGTTATTTGGACTTAGCCTCAGGTGTACCAGGAGGTAACGCAAAACTCATTACAGTGGTGTAGCAGAGTCTCACATAGACTCAGAGAGTGAAAATAGACTCTGTGTCTCAGTGGGAAAATGTCACAAATGGAGGAATTAATGTTGATGTTCTTAGAGACAAGTCATAGATCAAGCACATTTAAATTTTAAATTTTAGCTCAAAATCATTTTCTTTCTCTATTATCTTACATTCTTTGGTGATGCTTTTGAAGGGCTCATTTCCCTTCTATCATTACTTTTTGCATGCATTTGTTATTTTCTTTTAATTGTGGTATAATTTTCCATTTCAATGATTTTAAGTGTACAGTTAAGTTTCATTAAGTGCATTTCATTGTAGTATAAACATCACCACCATCTTTCTCCAGAGAGTTTTTCATTTTGTAAAATTTCAGCCCTTCTCTTTAAACGAGAACTTGTTGACCTCTCCTTCCGTCCCTGACAACCAGCATTCTAGTTTCTGTCTCTATGTATTTGATTAGGTTATGACCTTCATATACATGAAATCATCCAAAATTTTTCTTGCTGTGACTAGCTTATTTTACTTAGCATAATGTTTTCAAGGATTATCTCATATTTTAATTTTAGATGGAAGTGCAAAAAGAAATAAAAATGATTGGCATGTGTTTAGAATGTACTCTGAATGCTATAGTATTGTAAACATTAATCTTATAAAGTATGTGTACAGTTTCTGAAAATTCAAGAGTAAAAATGATTTGATAATAGTTGTATTGACATGCATAACCTAGAGAAGGAAAAATGAACACTATTAAATGCACATAGAAACGTTAAATACAAATATTAAATTATTACAAATATTAAATTATTCTCCTTACACTTAAAATGCATATACAGAGTCTGCCATAAAAAAACACATACACACTTCAGGAAAAGAAAAACTTGTGTAAATATTTTCATACTAAATGTATTGAGACATCATGAGATTAATACAAGTTACCTTTGACCTCTACAACTACCAGAGGTGCTCAAAGTGGTAGCCGTTAGTTTCCAGACATTTATTAGTGCAGTGAACTGCTACTTGGGTAACCTTGGTCATTGAGATTGCTGCATAAGCATTTTCAGTTTCTTTTCTAGGGGCCGGCTGTATAGTTGGTTATCTGCAATATATGATGTCCTCTAGAGTCAACCCCATACAAAGGTAACACCATCTGTTGCAAAGACATCATACTATTTTTTACCTGAAATATGTGTAAATTTTTTGGCAGACTCTGTATATTAAAAAGTTTTATAAAAGCATTGTATTCACCAATTTATTACTATTCCTATTATGTACTAGAACAACTATCTTAGGACTAACTATTTAAATATGAGTAAGATATGTTCTTAGACTTCAGAAATTCACTTTGAACTGTGTGGGGAAAAAACAAGGGGGAAAGTATCAAATACAATATTCTTTGATTTTTATTTTTTAATTGTTGATAAGTATATGAATTTCTTGCTGGTTTTAAAAGTTACCACCACTTACTTCAGGAGTACAAATGTGTGTCCCTCCAAGTACACAACATACATCCGTATTTGTAATATTGACATCGTTTGCAAATATAAGAAATAGCTACTAAGTATTTTGATTTTCAAATGTTTGTAATACCTGTATTGTTTTTTTTTCCTTTACTCATATTTCCTCTTGGGCTGCCTTTTATAAGTTTTATTTTTCCCACAGCTGTCTGAGGTATTGACGTGAAAGCACCCAGACACAATTTTTACTTTCAGAGACCAAAGTCAGTTACATAGTCATTTGTAATTAGTGTTATCCACAGTTTCAATGGACCATGCAGAAAGTGTTTAAATTTATGAAAACTAAAGGACAGGATTGTTAAATGAAATAGTCACTTTTTAAGAACTTCTTGATAGATTTCGTTCACACCCCCCAAGAGCAGTGTGTGGCACACAGGGACATCAGGAGACACATTAATTCTGAAAATCAACTTCTCGATATTTTACACTGATGATCCTCTGCGTGCACTGTAGGCATTACAGTGGGATTCCCGCAGTCAGATGATCTGTTGTGAACAATGGAATAAATGACAGCATTGCAAAAGTGATATTTAGAGAACTGTAAGAAATTAACTGAACTTTGGGGTTATGAAACCGAAGTCTTGACTTTGACTAAGGTCTTGATTGTTGGGCAGTTATTTAAATTCTCAGACATTCATTTTTCTCATCTGTATAATACATATAACAACTATCCTACTGTGTTCTATGAGAACTAATGAGTAAACTGAGTCAATGAATATATTGAATTAAATGAAATGCCTTTCAGTGTGCTGGGGTTAATGTTAGCATCTGACATTTCATTACTTTTATTGAAAAATTTGTCCATCATAATGAATGTCTCTCCTGCACATAGCTTATACTATCAGTAAAGAAGGGCAGCTGTTTCTTATGACTAAATTATTACCATCAGTTATTAACAAAAATAAAATTTTTCTGCATCTCATTGCTTGTGGCAGAAATGCATGTTTTTATGACAAATGAGATGAATCATCTCTAAAAGAAATTAAGTCAGAGAGTGTGTTTTTTTTTCAGGGAGAGAGATTATCACCTATAACTTGTAATCAGTGCACAGAGTGTTCTGGGTGCCGGGTGTGCAGCGCTGGGTGGTTGTTTTCTCTCCGGCCTTCACGGCCTGCACACAAGTAATTCCTCAGTCGTGACGGTCTTTCCCACGCACCAAGATTCAGCAGAATCCTTCACATTATCATAGATGTGAAACACTGATGAAGTCAACTTTCAGAATTAATCTCTCTCTCAATTCAAGGCGCTAAGAAGCCATTTCACAGTGAAAATAGTTATTGTTTGAGGGAACACTAATATTCCCGTACCATGCATTATGGTATATTAAAAATGAAGTGTAGGGCTGGGGATATAGCTCAATGGCACAGTGTCTGCCTGGCCAGCATGAAGTCCTGAGCTCAAGTCCCATTTGCCACGCCCCCCCCCACCATGAAGTGTATGTGTAGATATGAGGAACTAACTAAATATTATTACTCATGGAGCTAACTTTAAAAAACATGTTGTGTAATATTTACACTAATTATATAACCACTTGTGCAAATATTGCAACCTGGGAAAATGCCAGTTATTTGAAAGAGGGTTAATAATGATTTGAATCCATTCAAGGGATTGTGAAGAAGATTACAATCTGGAAAACATTTTTCCTGAAGTAACTAGTATTTTGAAAATACAAGTGTAGATTCATTACTAAGAAATAATATAAAATACTCCTATAGTTAATCTTTGAGTGTTTATTGAAACACTTATGCATCAATGCAGTTTGGTAATAATAACTGATTACATAAAAATGTTGGTAGTAACTCAGTGTTAAACCATACAAAATACAGACGTAATAGACTTTGAAAGGACCTGTCACAGCTGTAGTTGTTGGTAAGTGCCTTACACACACATCACCCTAAGAATTGATGTGGTTTGGAAAGGGAGAGCTAGGGCTCGAGTTGGACTTCAAAGATGGGTATGATTTCCACAGAATAGAGAAGGGAATATGTGTTAGTTACAATACTTACAGCAGAAACTCTGACCTTGGCCAGTACCAGTGAAGTAGGCTGGCTGTACTTCCTAGGTGTCTATCCAGTCCTTTTTGTTCTTGAAAAAACAGATCTCCCATTTTAATTCTACCAGGATTGTGATGGATGACAAAATCATCTCCAAACTACCTTGCAGTTATAAGAGGCCAGTGAGATTTATGTAGAAATTTGGGGAAGGTGTCTATTTTCTAAAGCAAAAAGACAATCACCTTGCTTGCATGAGCATAGCTGAACATGGAAAAAAAAAAGAGGGCCCAAAGACATGACTGTGCAGTCTATCTCTCTCAGAATGACAAATTCCTGACTTCTTCTTAATTTAGATAAAAATTAATTCTTGTTTGCTTAAGTCTTCTGTGAGTTGGGTTTTGGGTTGATTGAAGCTAAAATATCTCCAACACAGGCAACAAGAAAAGTTTTTTATCTCAAGTACCAAGTAGCAAGAAGTGTAAAATCTTGGCAGCTGTAAGGTGGTTAATTTTGATTATCATCAAAAGTATGGGACTACGTGAACTCCTTCCTTATGTCCTGCTTCTCCTCAGATAACTGGGTTTGTTACAGAATTACATCCTTGCATAATTTTGTATCTTTCCAACATATCCTAGAAATGAAGAAATAGATTGTTTTCTTTTTCTTTTCCTTGTAAGGATAGGAAAACTTCTAGCAGTCCTTTCCATAGTTAGTCCCATTGTCTAGATTTGTACCCCAAGATTATGCCTAAACTAATCAAGATGAGGAAAGAGAAGAGATCATATCACAGCTGTCTAGATGAGATGTGAACCACCTCAGAAGGCAAGGAGGGAGCTGTTTCAACCCTGGAGACACCCACCTGAATCAAAGAAGGGAAATGCACAGATAAAATTGCAGTTGTGACTTGAACAAGACAGGAACAACTGGGTGATGAATGATTAACCAACCGCTAGAGAAAATATTCAAGAGAGAGGGAGAAAAACACTCCTAAACATAAATGTTTTAAAATGTCAGTTTATATTTAAGAAACCATCTTCTGAAAAATTTGGTTGAAGTGGGGACATTTTTGAAGATGAGGCAGATTTCATCCTAAAAATACTTCATACCAAAGTAAAGGTTATTGTATTCAAGCCTCGGAATTTTTGAGAGTATTTTCAAGCAGTGTGAAAAACAGAGTATTTTAAGCAAGAGAAAGTAACACAGGAGCAGTCTTAGGGATGATTAATGTGGCTTAGGTTTGAAAAGCTGAGAAAATGAAGCCTACTAAAATAAATCAACACTTTAAAGTAGTGGAATATGATTATGGGAATATAAAGAATGCAACAGATTCAACAAGTTCTTAAAGAAATGATCTACAGGTATTAGTGACACAACGGATATGGAGATGGAGACTGTTGAATCAAAGGTGATTCTGAAAGTTTCAGGCTTTATGAAGAGAAAGAAAAGACATGTGATGAAATTAAACCATAAACTCACAGGGATGGAGTCATGTGGAGAGGTGACTGATGAGTTGGGTTTGGGCTTATTGGTTTTAAAGTGACAGTTGCATATCCCGGGTAGAATGCTCAAAAGGCATTTGAAGATTTTTAGCTACATTTCATTGTGGTTGTAGACTTGTAGGTGATCTGTGTAAAAGTATGAAAGACTGCAACACGGTATGAGTGAGGATACATATGGTGAAACATTTCAGCAAGTATATTTTTAAGTGTTGAAGAGCGGCAGCCTGGCAGTGTCTGAAGGTATAAGAGTAGAGAATGTAAGACTCAAAGGCCTGAGAAAGTTGTGTAACCTTGAAGGCAGTGAAGCTGAAATACTAATAACACTATTGTGATAAGGATTTGAGATAGTGGATAGATAGTAGCCTTAGGAAAGAATACGAAGGGTGTCGTATTTTGAGATACAGATAATGAAATATAATGTATTATGATTATATAGGTCCCTTCAAGTCTTAAAAGGCACATATTAAAGGAGAGGGACAGGAGGGACAGGAGAGCCCAAGAATGGAAAAGGAAGTAAAATAATTATTGTAGGCCTTTTGTGTCAGGAACTCAATTACGAAGAGTAGAATAGCACAGGACCTGTATGTGACATCTTTCTAGAAAATGCGTAGTGACAGTCTGGTATGTACAGTGGAGGGTTTTGAATGTTTGCAGACATGCTGATTAAAAACTAAGCAAAACTGGATTTCTCATTTTATATATAATATAAACCTAGTCTCCATAAACAATACTAGCATGATATGAATAAATAGGGTATACAGACCCCATAACTAAGTCTATAAAAATCAGTGATATATAGTGGCATAGAATGAATGAAAAACTATACATGATTAAAATTATTCTCATTTTTAGAAATAAAAATCCAATAGTGCTTAAGAATTAAGTGTTGATACTTTAGGAATATCCTCTTATGGATCCAGAAAACTTTATAAAAAGACGTGAAAGCTCTATAATATGTTTGACATCCATTGAATAACAAGTCTTATGTTTTCTTATTAAGATTTTATATGCTAAGTTTTTTCATGTTAGGAAAAGTTATGACCAAGAAGAAATTTTAAAAATACCATAAACTTCATCTATAAGAAGAAAGGAGAAGTCAATGACAATTTCAATTGATTCATACTGATTAAATAGCCCAATAATTCATTCTGTCTGGAGAACACAGTCAGATTTTACAGTGAGTGCTCAAAAATAATAACTGCTATGTCAAAAAAAAGAAAAAGAAAGACAAATGAAGCCCTAGCTATCAGGGTATTACTATGCAACTTTTCACAGACGAGGAGTAGACATTCAGTTATCTATTAGATTTTCCCATTGTGAACCATTTAATTTTTAATGAAATATTAATCAATGTTTTTAGAAGTTTTCATTATTTAGTGACTAGTTCTAAAGTATGATTAGCATATTAACTGAAAAGGTTTGTGTCCTATTACAGTTTACTGCTTTTTCCAGTGCAGACTTTTCTTTAATAAATGACTTTGCCTCTCTAGTGGTATACAATGTTCAAACATCAGAGTAAATTCAGCGTTTGTACTGGACATCTAGACAACAGAAACTTCATTTTCTAGCCCAGGATTATTTGTATTATCACCATGTTACATTCATTTCATATATAGGCACAATTATATCTGTCACCTATAAATATTAGTCAATCTAGATAATTTCCTAATACGCAAATTGCATTACTCATATACTGCTTTTATGGCCCTTGATAAAAACATTGCTGTGTATAATGAATGCAAATATTTTGATTGTATAAACTGATAACGAATTAAAGTATTCACATCTTAATTTTTAAATCACTGAAAATGTGGTGCATTATGAAGTGTGATAGACATGCCCAGAAACTTCCTTACAGATCTTGCTTTGCTAGGATATTACACAAGCATCCCCGGGAGCTGCAATTTTGAAATCACACCGGGAAACTGGACCGCAGCCTGTAGTCTTACCCAAGGTGCTGAGGATGACTTGGATTGGGCCATCGGCAGCAGAATTCCTGCACAAGCATCGAGTACAGACTCTGACCACACACCAGGTAAATCTGGCAGCAATCCCCACGCCGCGTGCTCTGCAGGACCGTCAGCCTGCTGTAACTGAGTGTCAGAGGGCATGCCTGTGTCTCTCTGGAGTTAGAACCCAACAGACTTCATGGAAAGAGGGATCATTTCTTCTGTTTTAATCCCTGATCTATTAAATAGACCCAGACTTGAAGTTGTTGCAAAGAAGCCTCATAATTTAAGAGATGACAGATTTTTATTCATTGTATCATAAAGGTGTCATTAAGGTTCCCAACTGGGACTGGGGTGGGTGGATGGTATCCAAATTTATGGGTGAAATAGGCAAATACATACAACTGGCAATGATAAGTTTTGCTATCACAGTGGCCTAAATTGATCATTGATTTCATTGCCATCACTCCGAAGTGCAGAAATTTAGACAGGAAAGGTAAGTGGTTAGGGACTGAGTGAACGTCAATACCTTCATAGATTTTGCTTCCTACTTTGTGATCTGAAAGTAGTGGAATGCTTAATAAATGTCTTTATTATCAAAAGATTCAAAGTTGAAATGAGCTTGTAAGCTTACTTTTACCTACAAGTTGTAGAAACAACACTTTTATTGGTGGTCTTAAAATGATGAAGTGTTTCTTTGGGGATAAAAACAACATAGCATATATTTTTTCTTTAACATAGCATGTCTTAAAGATTAAAAATAGCCTGAGATATGTGATGCTTAATCTTATGCATCAACCTGAAGGGTGTTTTTGGATGAGGTTCACATTGAAATGAGTGAATTTGGGATAAAGCATATTGTCCTCCATGTTATGGCCTCCTTTTAGTTAGCTTCTGAATAGAACAAGAAAAAGCAGCCTCCCCTGAGGAGCGATTTCCTCAGGAGCTTGTCTTTAAAAATCTTCTGTGCCATAAGTTTTCCTGGGCCTCCTCTGTAGATTTTGGATTTAGCAGTCTTCATAACTGTGTGAGCCAGTTCCTTATAATAAATCGCCTCTCTATGTATACACATCCCATTGGTTCTGTTTCTCTGGAGAACCATGACAAATACAATATTCTTCAAAACAACTGAAAAATAGGCACAGTGAAAAATAACAAGATCATATGGAATGAAACAACGTTAGCAAAAGAGAAGTATGCAAAATTGGCTTACCTATTAAATAACTAATGAAAAGAGAGCATTAATTTTGCTATTTGTATATGCTAGGTAGATTAACTGTATTGTGAACTTCAAATATATACATATATATTTATATATCTTAAATGTCTGTCCTTGTGTTAATTTTTCTCTAGTTCATCCTAAAATCCAATATTCTTTCACCTGCCTAGATATATTTCTTTTCCTTTCAGAGTGCCTTTTTTCCTCCTTATAAAACCATTTAGTTATCACTCACTGGACTATAGATTGAACAGGATAGAAAATCCAGAAGTTGAATCCAGTAATTTGGAAGATTTAATATATGAGAAATATAAATATTTTAATGCAATGGGAAAATATGTGTTATTTGACATAGTGCTGATGTATTTGGTTATTCACCAAGAAAGATAAGAATTTAAGCCTCACTTTTGTATCACATACAGACATACATTACAGATGAAGTAAAGGCTTATATGTAACAAACAAAAGTAAAACTCTCACAGGAAGACAAAGATTAAAATATGTGTTATTTGGAGCCACAATCTACCTTCCAATACCCAAAGCTAATTTCTGAACCCAATTTATATGTCCACATCAACATATAAGAATCCACACATAATGACTTATGTTTCCATGAGGATGTTCATGCAAGGATATTTACTTTAACATTGTTTTTGGTCTAAAAATGGGAAAATGAGTGAATATTCATCATGTATTTGTGTTTCTTTGCTTGTCTCTCTATCAAATGCCAGGCCTTTTCTAAGGCATGATGTAACAGTGAATAGAACAGACAAAAATCTCACCTCAGTGGAGCTTACAATTTAGAAAAAATGAAAGATAATGGATGAATGTATTACATAAATTTCATGACTTGTTAAAAGTTGAGAGGGAAAAAGAAAAGAGCAGAGTAAGCAAGACTGGGAAGACCAGCAGTAATGCGTGCCTGAGTATCAAGGGGCGGTGCAATGAAATAACTTAGTCAAAATAGACCACTGAGGAGGTGACATTTGAAAAAAGGCTCGAAGGATGGGAACCATGTAGATACCTAAGGGTAGAGGGTCACAACCAGAGGTAGATCAGCCTGTGCCTGGTAGGTGTGTCAAACTGGTGCTGGTGACATATAGTCAAATATATCGTTAAGAGGTTATCATACAGTCTGTAAGGTGCTTCACAGAATTCTTGGCTTCTGCCAACAAAATTCCAGGAGCTCCCATCTTTCTGGGTAATCACAGCAAATCAAAATGTCTTTGAACGTTGCTGCCTATTCCCTGGCAAGGGAAAGGAGAGGCAGAGATTACACTCTGTTGAAAACCTGAAAAAGCCTAGAAGTAAAGATCATTTATGTGTAGCATACACAGCATGCGATGTTACGACCCTACTGAAAAGAAGTTTTAGTGTTATGCAGTTAATTTATAGGGGTTTCCAAAAGATATCGTTGAGGGAATAAAATAATATGTGAAATTATAATTTAATGTGATCAGGTCTTTTTAAAGCAAGCAACAGCCCCATATTGGTGTATATGTTTCAATCAGTAGACAGATTTTACCATGAATGACAAGTTTGGAAGAAAGGATACATATGTGTTTATTAATTTGGGTTACTTGGTGGTGATAGAGTTGGAGTTGAGAGGGAGAATAAATCCAAAATTAAAGATTGAAAGTTAATAAAAATGGGAATTTCACTTTAAAAGATAACCTAGGATACATGATGATAGTGCTTTAAATGTTTGTGTGCTGAAAATTTTTAAGAATTTTCATTTCAAAATTCTAAATGATTTTTTCTTTTATTATTTATTTCTACTCCAGTATTTCTTTTTTGTCAACTTACATTACTAAGCATTGCATCTTATTCTAACATTTTTAGAATACTAATAGAAAAACTGAAACCTTTTCTTGTAATTCTAGTAGAGGGATATGACCTTCAGTAAGCTTGGCTTGTAATGTGCTGCCATTCTTTCTTAATGTATTTTTTTTCAAATAAAGATATTTGGTTTTTAATTTTAGAATATAGTTCAAGTAATTTTATGTGTTGTGAATTATTTTGAACAGTATGATTTTAGTTGTAGCCTAGTATTTCAGCTTGTGACTATATCAACGTTTTGTATATATAAAATTCCCTAGTGCCTTCATTACAATAAGCATTATAACAGTGAATATACATTTCAATGGAATTTTTTATTTACTTACTTTTACAATAAAGAGATAAATACATTATTTTCCTTGCAAAATGATGAGAAATCAGCCAAGTTTCATTTTTGCTGCTAAGTTGAGACACTAACTTGTAGGGACAAGTGGGGGGCTTCTTTAGATTCCATCATTGCCCTTACCCTAGAAGGTACTTTCAAAGCACTGATACTACCAGTCTGATATTTTCAATGGTACCAAAATATTGTAGGCTTATATGAGCAAAAGATAAAATATAGTCCATAGATAGAATTATATTCTTTGTTTAAAAATACTAATGTGAAAAGTGATACTTTTTAATTGAATAATTAAGGAGTATTACTAGGAATATTTATTTTATTTTTTGATCTTTGATAGCTTGTGTAAGCTCATTAAAGACCACACGAACAAGCTGATTAGTTATGCAGTGCTGTAGACAGGTGTGTTGTTCACAGATAAAGGAACAGAACCATTCTGACAGTTTGCTTTATTTTCCTCCCTGTTAATCACTACTCGAGACAGTATATTTTTACAGAGCGCTGTCTTCAAAGCAGCCTGGTTAGATCATCCTTGCTACACCAATACGGCTCAGTGAACTCGTTTAGCAATCTCTGAGACAATGAGCTGCTAAATAAATTGTAAAGACATTAATTACTTTTGACCCTGTGAGAAAAACAAAATTCTTTCTAGGAGGGCCAACAAATTCAAGGAGCCTGCAGTCTGCTTCTAAGCATCGCAACATTGCTGTTAATTAAAGCTGTATTTATGGGTCTTTGCACTTGTTACCAAGACGAAGAATTATACACATAAGGAGGTCATTTTTAAAGCCAATTACAGGCATATTTGTGAGACCTTTTGGAGGCATTGGGGAGTCCAGAGAGAGAATTCTAAAATACCAGTCTACTCTGTCATCTACTCATGAAAAGAATTTATACTTAATATTATATGAGATTAAATGGCAAAAGTGACATTTGTGTGGCAAGAATTGATGACGGCATAATGCATAAAACTACTGTCTCTTTTTCCCTTCCTTGCTAACTTCATTTTGCTCCTAATGATTAATGAATTAACCATCTCCACAATTGAACTATAAACTCCAGTTGGACATAAATCACATCTTTTGCGATTTTTATATTCCCTCTAGCATTTAAGTTAAGTTGAAATCTGCTATTGTTAAGTAATCTCTTAGGTCACATGTCACTTGGACCTATTCTTTCTGTATATGTTAACAGCAAAATACTTTTTATTAATTAATGTAACAAACATTTCCTTAGTACCTATTTAATACCACACACTGTGCTGAAAAATGAGAGTATGAGTTAACAAGATGTTTATAAAATAGAATGGAATATGCCACCCGGTACAACTCACATACTATTATACACCCAAGGTCAAAATAACCTCGTAATAATAATGTTCTTATGTGTATAACATTGATTTAAGGTATAAGGTGTTCAATGTATTTAACTTGATACTAGATTGGCAGTGTCCCTCAGATTAGGCCAATGATAACTGTACTTTCTGCAAGGCAGGTAGGACATACACTGTCATTCCTACATTAAAAGTGAGGACCACAGACATTAAACCATTTCTGTAAACATGTAAAATGACTTTCAAAGCCTTAACTGACTCTAGACATCACTGTAGCTTGTCTCTTCTTTGCATACAACTCTACCAGTATTGCCTCCAATTCCCTAATCAGAACAACTTCATCTCAGTTTCATCCCAGGTTCCAGCACTGTGTGTATGTGGTTGCTAAGAGACAATGGGGAGACTCCTGTACTCTTTTTGCTTGGGAAGGTTGATTTAGAACAGACATAAAATTTGAAAAGTTGGTCTTCAGCACATGTCTACCAGGTCATCGTTGTATAATGGATTCTGATCCATTCACACACACACACACACACACACACACACACGTATATTGCACACACAAACACAACACATAATGATTATATCATTACCCATTTATTCAGGGTCCAGACACTGGCCAGAAAATTTTGAGGAATCCTAAGGGGTGAGGAAGGATGAGGAGGAAGTGACATAAGAAAGAAATGAAGAAGCAAGAGAAAAGAGGGGAAGTAGAGGAGAGGAAGGAGGTAGAAAAGAGAAAAAAGAAAGAGAAGGAGGGGACGATGGTGAGTGATAATGATTCTTCTGGTAATGAGAATGAATGACACAAATTCAGCAGAAATTTTAGCCCACAGAATCAAGGTTCGCTATAGACCTTGCCAAAACCTAAACTTAGAAGCGCTGTTAGGAATTGCATTGTGCCCACCTTTATGTGCTAAGCTCCTAAACTTCAGTATGATTTTATATGGATACAGAAACATCATTAAGGCATTTAGGTTCAGTGAAGATTTAAGTGTGGGACTCATCTGGTAGCACTGAGGCCCTCACCATAAGAGGCAACAATGAACACACATAGGACAGGCCCTGTGAAGGCACAGCAGGAAGTGGCCTTGGCGCACCTGGGGAGGAGACATCAGGAGAAACCCCATCTGCTCAATGTGCCACTTTAAACTCCCAGCCTCCAGGTCTGTGAGAAAAATAAATTTCTCCTGTTTCAGCAACTTACTTGGTGGTATTTGGTTATGGTAATCTTAACAGGCTAAGCCAAATACCAAGAAAGTTTGTTAAAATTTCTGCAGGGTAATTCTCTCAGCAACAGGACTTAGAATACCCGAGAGAGCTGGGAACATGGTTTCAGTTCCTGTATTTCCCTCCAAGAACCACTGTTTTCAAACAAATTACTCATAGCAAGGGATTTTTCTCTCAATTTTAATAAAAATCAAGACTACAGTCCCTAAGATTGGACATCTGTCTAGGAAAGAATGATCATGAGATAATTACAGGCAGGAAAATAGGTGAATTTATACTCAGGGTTACGCAGGATCAGCTCAGTAGGTTTGCAGAGGGAATAAAGATAACTCTGTCCAGCCATAAAAACAAAGAGTCATTACAGTTCATCTCCATGCTTACCCCTGGGGCTCAGAGGCAAAAACACTGCTTCTTAAACTTAGCTGCATATTAGATTTATCTGATCTAGGATAAACCCACAAAGATTCTGATATAACTGCTGTTGGTGGTGGTCAGAATGTCAAGATTTCTAAGCATGTATGAGATTCTAACCTAAAGCCAAATTTGAGAGCTCCTGCCCTATGGGGAAGCTTATTAACCTATGTCACAAGCCATTTGTATAGCATCTGCTCTTCCTTTTCCCAATCAGAGAGGCCACTGGAAAAACACCTCATAGTATAACTACCATGAACATTCTTCATTGTTTTTATGTGACAAAAGCTTTCACTCATAAGTGAACAACGAACAATCACAGGACATTTAAAGACAATTGGTGTTATGAAAGAGAAATTCGAGGTTGGGTAAAGAGAACAGTTTTCCCTAGAGGAAATACGTAATTCAGTGTCATGGAAGAATGTCATACCCATAGCTCTCTAGGAAGCAATTCATGTGGTTTTTCATTATCCGACACATACAATTCCTGTCCTACCAATCTATCATATACTTAGGATGAAAACTGCTAGGAAAATGTGCAGGTGAAATATAGTTATGGAGAAGTAAGCAGCAATTATCCTCTTCTATTTAATTTAATATGCTATACAGGCATAACCATTCTTATGTTTACCATATTATAAAAATATTGAAAACATATATTCCCACCCAGGGATCTAGGGATGCCAGGGATATATATATATGGATGTATACAGTAGAAAGATATACAATATCTTTCTACATACTTGTAGTTAGTAGCAGCAAAGATGATATATTGTACTTCCAATAAACAAAAGGTACTTTGAAAAGGAGAGCATATATTAGCTCAAAGGAATGTGATTATAACAAATTAACCTAAACTGAAATATTGTCTTCATAATATTACATTATGCATATATGCAAAGTATATCCTAATAATTAAACATTAACTTGGCAATCTTCTCATGACATAAGCACTACCTAGAATTACTGTTTTTCAGAGTATTGCCTGCATGAGAATTTATTTCTTTTTTGATTATTTTTATTAGTACATGTTTGCATTGCACAGTTACATTCCTCATTCTCTTTCATCTCCTTCCCCCACTTCCTATTTGAAAAAGATCTATCTCTGTATTTCTTTTTTTGTTTGTTTGTTTGGTTTTTTGTTTGTTTGATACCAGGGATCAAACTCATGACCTTTCACTTGCCAGGCAGGTGCTTATGCCACTGAGCTAAATCCCCAGCCCCCTATCTCTGTATTTCAAATCATCTATCTTTTATTTTGTTGTTTATTTATATTTTGGAATTTTTATCTAAGAGAAAATGTGCAATATTTAAGCTTGTGTATCTGATTCATTTCACTTAATATTATGGCCTCAATGCGCATTCACTATCCTACAAATAAGTTTATTCTTCTTTATGGCAGAGTAGTGGGATAAACCAAATGATTCTTGTGCCATAATTTTTGAAGGGAAAAGCCAACATCAGTATTTATTTCCTCATCTTTCATGTTTTCATTTTCTAATTTGTTAATATATAATAATTTTATGAACTTTCAGAACGTCTATTGACATAGATGTGTGCTAACATCTCAATGATGATATACCTTGTGTGCACAAAGAATGATATGGAACTAATCCCATCTATATTTTAAATTTTTTTTTTAGGATGTGTGTTTTTAGGAAATGGCCTGAAAATTTTTTTATAAGTGCTAAGACACAATTATCCTCGTCAACAGAAAAGAGATTTGCCTTAATAAAATGTTTATTTCACCAGCAAAAGAGTCATATCCTGAAGATTCTTAAACAGGAACCTGTGTTTTCTTAGGTAATTGGCTTGGATCTTAGTGACAGTCAGTCACAAATCTCACCACCAACGTCGTATGCTAATCAGCACAGCCACTTTGCTAGTCATGAATTCGATTTGCTTTGAATGCTTTTTGAACAATGAATTAAACAACATGATTTAATTCATGGCGTTCCAACCTCCCTGCTCAGCCATCCATGCCAGTTAGTTTCAAATATTTTAACTTATTTTTATCCCTTAAGATGATCTTATATGTTAAAGGATCTCATTTTTAAACCACATATATATTTTTAAAATTATTTTTATACTTTATCTTTTCTATTTAGATTTTGGAGCTGCTCATTTCTTGAATTTACCCTTGGTGATCATCTTGATGCTTAGCATAACTAAAATAAATTGTGTACTTATTATTATTGCCAATGATTCTCATCAGCATACTGAAGTTATGCATGATAGCAGTACATTATGAAAATTAGCGTTTTATTTCTTATTTTCTTCAATTTGTGCTTTCTTCTTTCATTTATCTCTGACTTCTATTAGATAACCAACACATGAAAAGAATATTTTATTTAAGAGAACGAGTCAGAAACTTAGAATGCAATGAGCATTAGTGAGTAACATAACTAATATATACTACATTTACTGTATAGTTGACAAGCTTTAATATCTTTTTAAGACAACTTGTTTCTGATATTTTAAAATATACTAATTCAGTGATTGACTATATACTTCTATTGTGTGTAGAATGGAAGTCTACCTATGGTCCACTTTCGTAAATAACTGATGAAGAGAATTTTTTTCAGAATTTCTCATTGTTTCTTTTTAAAGAATGATACACAAATAGATTATCGTTACAGAGAACATGTCTTATAAAGGACTGGTGAGATTCTCCAGCTACTGTTCATCAAGTGTTTATCACCACACACCTGGCTTCAAATCAGACTTCCTCATTTAATAGTCAGTAACTTTGAGGATTTTATAGGGGAGGAAACTGATGCACAGTGAGTGAGTAACTTTCCCAGCAACAGACAAGGGATTTGTGCAATATAGCAAGATCCTGTCTGCAGCTAAAGTCTGTTCTTCCCATGGTTCCTTATACCTTAATGTATTTTCGCAGAATTACCACAATGTCTACATTTGACATGAATTGTTCAGTAATTGATAGTTCTGAAAATCAAAATGCTGAAATTGGTTTCATTGTTTCAGTGTTTATTTTTTATTAGTCTATGTTTGCATTACATGAAGATTGCATTCCCCGTGGGAAGCTGGTACATGTTTTTGCCATTGCATTTTGTCAATAGTAAATGGCTCAAAAACAAATAAATATTTTTTCTGTTTCTTATTCCTGTTGATATTATCATCCTGTAATTCATTTTCACTGCTTGTCTTGTTTTAGTTTTTAGAAATATAAACATTCCACTTCTTGTACAGAATAGCATCAAGGAAGGAAAACAGGAATCTGTTTTGTGGATTTGTTTCTCAACAGAAAAAGGCAGTAAATGATATCCATCGTTTTCTAATTAATCAGAGTTAAAGTAAAAGCCTCTCTCTCTCTCTCTCTTGCTCTCACTCTCTCCCTCTCTCTCCCTCTCTCTCCCTCCACCCTCTGTCTCTCTCTGGAACCATAGTGTTTAGAGCATTGCTGTTTGTCTTTTCTGCATTTTTTTATGGCAAAATCAACTTTACTGGTGATGCAGGACCACGAATGGTACTTAGAGAAGTGGAGGGAACCAAACTTTATTAGCCAGCTGTGACCCAGAGGAGCTGTGTGCTCTGAAACCTGAGCCCCAAGTAGTGGGGTAGGGAAAGTTTTATATTCTAGTTTCAATTGGGTTGGGCTGGGTCAGAAGCCAGAGTTTGCAGATGTCTTGAGGTTAGCAGCACTGGAGAGACAGAAGCTAATTGACACATTTTGTGGTTATACATATTGTGGCTACAAGACACACACAGAACATTACCTGTTGGGAGAGTTTGTGGGACCTTGAACACCAAGACAGGAAGTGGAGGCTGGTAAAAAACAGGGGTTGGGAGCTTAAGGTTCTGACTTTCCTTATCACATTGACTTAACTTTGGTAAGGTTTAGACAGAAAGAATAAGCTCCTCCATAATTATTCTATGTTTCCTCAAACAGTCCCATCATCTGATGAATTGATGTCCCAGTTCACTGTTCTAAGAGACAGCAAAACACAACTGTAATTTTTGCTTTTCTCTTAATTTCATTAATTTGTCTATATTCATTTAAAATACCTCCAAGAATACTTATGTCAAGCAGGAACCAAATGATGTTTGCTTATTAAAAAGAAAAAAAATGACAAAACGTGTGAGACATAGTATCATGTGGAAAGTAGCTGAATCAACTAATTCTTGTGAATCCAATTAGGAAAGATTAAACCCTGAAAAAATACTCTGAAAATATTTCAGGTTAATTATTTCATCCTTTTACAAATAGGTGTAGTTTTCATAAAACGAATTCACTAAATGGAGGCTTTTTTACATACCGCTTCTCTGTAAAGTAATGAGACATTAAGCTTATTCTTTTCCGTTTTCTCATACACCTGGTCTCCTTGTATTACTCCCCTTTTCAAGTTCCTTTGAAGCAACTCCATCACTTTGTAAAGGGACCTTTGATAGGGAGTTAGGCATTTGAGGAGGTGGTGGTCCAGGCTCTCCTGAACATCCTGCTTGACAAGTTTAGTATTTACTGGCAGTTGTGAACTAGAGGACTAACATCATTGTGAAAGAAGAATGGTTTGCAAATGTGGTCAGGCACATTGAACTGTCTGAGAAAAAAGACAAAATGTCTATAATATATCAACTTTTTTTTTTATAATGCCAGCCGATGTACCCTGTGTTAATAAGCATCTCAATGGATTCTATTTCCTCCACCTTCCCCTGAGAATCCACAGATTTAATCCTTACCTCATAGGCTGCAAGCGTATGTAAGGACACTTAGGACTTCTGGGAAGATGGTAGAGTGGTGAGCAGCAGAAAAACAGCCTCTCTCAGCTTTGGTGTCTGGATGCTCGAATATAGAACCATGAGGAAGAGAAGAAGAAGGAAAGTGGGTCCCTGGGACCCAGAAAGGATCTTAAGTGAAAACTGAAGCACACAAGGAGAGCAAAGAAAGACTCTTCTACAAAGAAGAAGGAGGTGGCAAGTGGAGCTTTCTCTCTGAGCCCTCACTGTGTGTGGGAGGAATGGGTGGAACCTGCAGATGCATAGTGACTACTTGCAACCCCAGAGGCCTCCATGGAGAAATGAGCCAGTGGAATGGAGCAGTGCATGCAGCAGACTGAAGTGGCTGGTGAGTGATTCAGGTTCAGACCTCCCCAAGGAGAGGGAGATTAGCCAGAAGCCATTTTAGAGGGGGGCCAACTGAGCTCAAAGCTCCGAGCAGCTGCAGGCTGGCTCCATCTAGCAGCTCCTAGGGTCAGGGTAGGTGGAACTGAGATCAAATTGGCAGGTGGTCAAGGAACCAAGTTCAAGACAGTAAGAGGCACACAGAGTGTTGCAGGCTGAGTAAGTCGGATTCTAGTCTCTCAGGCAGAAACCAGCCTGAACTTTAGTGGAACTGAAGGTGCAGTTTGCTTAAATTATCCACTACGCCACCATAAAGCTACAGCTGGCTTGCTGGGATTAATCCACATGGATCTGGATCCTGTCTGCCCAATTGGTCTACTAGTGACAGCAGAGATATGCCTTAAAATGGAAATCTTTTCTTCCTTTCTCCTTTTTTTCAGTTTTCTTCTATTTGTTTTTGTATTATTTTGATTTTTTTTCTTGATTTTTCTTGTTTTTATATGAGCATGAACATTGTTTAGAATTTTTTGTTGCTGTTGTTCCCTTCTGTTCTTGTCTTTATTTCTTCCTCCTCTCTTTTCCTCCTATCTTCTTCACTGGTTTCCCAAAGTTTGCATGATCTTCTTTTGTCTTCCAGCCCTGCTTCTAATCTCTTCTTGTTTTTCAATTTCTGTACTTTTTCTTCCTAATCCTTTTTAAATTTTTTCTCCTAAGGGTAAAATCACCATACTAAGGGCATATTTACTATATACAATTTTCTTGTGTGTTGTAGATTTGATTATATAATCACAAATCTAATTCATTACAGTTAAAGGTGACAAATTAATAGTTACCACAATTTTCTAAGCTTTGTTTGATGCTGTTGTTATTGTTGATTGTACTATGTGAACCACGGTAACACAATTGATCTAATCAGTTGTTCTTCCTGGTATTCCAAGACTGAGGTGGCCTAAGGGTTATACAAATACTACAGGCCAGTGTCAAAGAACCAGGGGTTAGGCCAGAGAGGGAGCAACATCCTATCTACCATAAATTGAATAGGTGGGAATACAACAGACTCAAAACTCAAAAGCCAGCTATACCTGAACTAGAATTCAGAAAAAAAATCAATCAAAAATAATTACTCAGATAACTACAGAGAAGATGAGCATAATGAAATACATGGTTAATGACTCTGGAGCAGATACTGATTTAAAAAATAGAGGAGCTTAAGAAAATGATGGGATCTCTGAATGTACACCATAGCAAGGAAATAGAATCCAGGAAATGAATTCAGTCAGATAACCAGATTAAAAATTTCATTGAAAGTATGTGCAGCAGAATGAGCCAATGTGAGGACAGAATATCAGATATAGAAGACAGGATTGCAATTAATGATCATGCAAAGAACGATTTGTTAAAAATAGTGAGGGATCACAAAAAGTCAATCCAACATCTGCTAGATAATGAAAAGAGAACAGAAGAAAACTGATTAAAGTCAATGAAAAAGCAGGAGACAGTGCAAACAACATAGCTCTTTTCACAGATGTCATGGAAGACTTCCCTCATGGGCCAGGGATTTAGTTTAGTGGCATAAGCACCTGTCTGACAAGCACAAGGTTGTGAGTTTGATCCCCAGTACTACAAAAAAAAAAAAAAAAAAAAAAAGGAAAAGAAAACTTCTTTAGTGGACAAAAAGAATTTGACATTTAGATAAGTGAGATATATAGAACTCCATTTAGCCATGATCAAACCAAATCTACCTCAAGGCATATTATAATTAAGCTTCCAGAAATTCCACACAAGAACAGAATATTCAAAGCTGACAGAGAACAGAAGCAAATTACCCATAGAGGAAAGCCCATCAGAATCACAACAGACTTCTCAACACAAGTCCTCAAGTCAAATAGTGCTTGGAGTGAAGTATTTCAAGCCCTAAAAGAAAACAACCTCCAACCCAGAATGATGTACCTCGCAAAACTTATCTTTCAAAACTGATGGAGAAATAGGACACTTCTATGACAAAGAACACCTGAGGAAATTCATGATCACCAAAAACAGCCCTACAAAATGTTCTGAAGAATATTCTAGAAAGAAATAACCAGGACTACAACTCCATGAACTCCAACAGAGTGAATCCAACAGGCAAGGCAAGCAATTAAACAGAAGAGAAAAAAAGGAATCAAAAATAGGAAGATAACATGACAAGAATAATTTAGTACTTACCAGTTATAACCATCAATGTTAATGGTCTCAATTCAAAAATGAATAGAAAAACTGGCCAAATGGATTAAGAAGCAAGATTAAAAAATATGCTGCATACAGCAAACACATGTAACTCAAAAAGAAATTCACATATTGAAAGTCAAAGGATGACACAAAGTCACCACTTGAAAATCAATAGCATTCCTGTACACAACTGACAAATTTACTGTGGGAGAAATTAGGGAAAACATACCTTTCACAATAGCATCCAAAAAATGAAATACCTGGGATTCAATCTCATAAAGGAAATGAAAGTCCTTTACATTGAAAACTACAGTACTCTGAAAAATGAGATCAAAGAGGATATCAGAAAATGGAAAGTTATCCATTGTTCTTGGGTAGGAAGCACCAGTATAATGAAAATGACCACACTCCCAAACTGTTATAAAGACTTAATTCAATCCTGATAAAAATACCAATAATGTACCTCACAGAATTAAAGAAAAAAATCCTAAAATTCATTTAGAACCAGAAGAGACCTAAAAAAAAGCAAAAGCAATTCTGGGTAATAAAGGCAAGGGAGGAGAAACCATAATCCCTGACTTGAAATTATACTACAAAGCTACTATGATAAAAACAGCATGATGCTACCAACAACAGTAACAATAACAACAAAAAAACAGGATCAATGGAACAGATTAGAAGGATCAATGGAACAGATCAGAAGATGCAAAAACAACTCCAAACACACTCAGCCACTTGTCTTTAACAAAGGAGCCAAACACCATCACTGGAAAAAGATAACCTCTTTAATAAATGGTGCTGGAAAAACTGGTTTTCCATGTCGTGAAGATTAAAACTAAACCCACATCTCTCACCATGCACTAAAGTAAAATTGAAATTGATCAAAGATATAGATATTAAAACAGAAACAATCTGTGGAAGAGAGAATAGGTAGAACTCTTGAAGACATATGTGCAGGCAAAGACTTTATGAACAAGCCCTTATCACACAGGAAATATCATAATGAATCAACAGTTGAAATCTTATTTTATTAAAAAGCTTTTGCACAGCAAAAGAAACCACCAACAGAGAGAAAAGACAACTCATAGTATGGGAAAAATGTTTGCTTCTCTTCCTCAGAAAAGGAGTAATGTCTAGAATATATAAAGAACTCAAAACAATCAGACACCCAAAATGTAAAGACCCAATCCAAAAATGGGCATCTGAAATGAATAGACACTTGTTAGATGAAGAATAAGTGGCAAATAAATATATGAAAAAATGTTCAGCATCGCTGGTCATTTAAGAGATGCAAATTAAACAACAATGAGATTCCATCTCATTCCAGAAAGAATGAATATTATTAAGAAATCAACCAATAACAAATGCTAGAGGAGCTGTGGGGGAAAAGGAACCCTTTTCCACTGTTGGTGGGAGTGTCGACTGGTGCAACCACTGTGGAAGTCATTGTGGAGATTCCTCAAAAAACTAAGATTAAAGGTTCCATTCTTCTTGCATTTTCCTATTTTGGGTATTTTCCCTAAATAATTAAAAGCATCATACAATAGATATACACATGCACCCATGTTTATAGTGGCACAGTTTGTAATAGCTAAATATTGGAAACAGACCAAATGCCAATAAGTGATTAAAGAAGATACGTTTTTATGAATGGAGTACTACTCTGCCATAAAGAAGGTTAACCTGAGACATTTGTAGCTAAATGGATGCACCTTGAGACCATAATATTCAGTGAAATATATCGGACACACATGTTTAAATACTCCCTTGTTTATTTGGTCTGAGAAACTGAAAGTGTAAAAAAGAAACAAAATACATAATAGATATTGAGAAATAGGAAGAAAATGTTCAAGTGAGAAGAGGTACAATGTTGGAGATGGGGAGAATGGATCAGTAAAAAGAGTAAGTTGGAGGAAAAATGGAAACAAAGATTTTCCAATAATTTTTTTAAAAACACAAGGATAATTAAATGGACACCTAAATGAAGCATTGAGCAGTTCTCTGAACTCACCTTCTCCTGATACCTCGGTACTGCACTTTCTTTGTCCCTAGCTGCGTGCACTGGTCCATTCTGCCATTACAGCAGATTCTTCCTAGTGATTTGCCTTAGTGCTCGTCTGTCTTAGAATTCTTTCCTCGACTGAATTAGGACCTGTTGAGGCAAGCTGGATTTCTGGCCTTCCCTTGGTGGAGCCCCGTGGCTGCTCTCCAGGTAGTTTCTACATTGTATTTTTGCCTTATTCACTCCTATTTTCTCTGGCCTTGACCCAACTAAAAACAAGATATAATTTTGTATAAAACAGAAGTGCTCCCTGCCTTCATAGATATATGTTAGCTCTCTTCGGTGATCTTAATCATTTCAAAACCATAATGATCTGATTCTGGCTAGTATATACGTTTGACGCTGCACACCTTTTGGAATTGGTGTTTTCTCTGCGAACTGTGACTCTTTCACACTAATGTTATACTGTCTTCAAGACTCTTTTTCCTTCCCCTCCTAAAACCTATTTGAGTCATGTGCAACATTATGACTCTGCCCTTTTTATATCTTTTTCTGCATATTCTTGTTTGCTGAAGTTCGCCTGAATCTATTCCTTATGTCTGTATTCTGGTCCCACACTTTGGTTACCAATTGTCAGCGTCTCTAAGTCAGTTCCCAAACTCAGAGGTTCCTTCTTTTCAGAAAGTTTCTCTTTGCTCCCATATTCCTGTTACTGCCATCTTTACTGTAACACTGCTAATTCTCAATTCCAAAGTATGTCAGCTCTTCCTTCTCAACTCATCATATGTTTCCATTTTTTTTTTTTTTGCCTTTCCATTTGTGTTACACTCACTGACTCTTGAGCTATTGCCAATGTTAAGACCACTCATGTACAGTGCAAATATTCTTCTACACCAGGAATTCTTCACAATTAGGACTCCTCATTCTTCAGATGTCAGAGGCTCTTTCCCTTTCAGTTTGACATCAAGGGTTTTCCACATTCTGCCCAAACCTGCATTTTTTTTTTCAAAATTTGAGTCCTCGCATTATTCTACAAAGTCTGAATTCTTGTACCTCAAATGTGTTTTGAGTTTTATAAAAATCAATATTTTCTCATATTGTTTTACTGTGTCTTGTGATTTTTCATTCATGGCAGATATTACGCTCCAGGTAAAAGAAACTAAAGTAAAGAGGCATCTCCTTGTGAAGTTTTATGTTCACCTGGCTAAGAGTTGCATTGTAAATCCTGTTTGCTATTTTGGTAGGTGTCCAAGGGTAGAGCTTCCTCTCGCATCCTTTTTTTCTCCCTTAATATATTTTGGTTTCCATAAAGGTTTCTTCTTAAATAAGAGCAGCAGGATGGAGACCTGCTAGTTGTAATTGCCATCCTTATGTACATCTTTCATGAAGTCTTTTGTCCTTTATCAAATTTAAGCCACCTTTTTTCTGTGAGCTCCACAGCATTTATAATTGATATCAGTGTTTGGTGTTATAAGCTCCCAATAATCCTATATAAATGCCTGTGCATTATTACTGTTATCCTTGACACATGACAGTGAGGACTGAAGGTTTTTTCCCCAATGTGACAAAGCTTGTAAACAGCAGTGTGTGGATTAAACCCAGCTTGCCTGACTCAGAGTTTGTCCTTTAAACAGGACATAGTGTTATTATACTATTGTTCGGCATATGATTTATATTTGCCATCATATCTTACCTGTATCATGACCCACAAATGGAAGACATGGTGCTTTCCTTGCAGTGGTTATCCAATCAATAACTTGTGGTTAATTATCTTATTCCAATTGCTAGATCATCTTTAGATCTTCTCTAAATTTCCCACAAGAGCGGCACTAAATTGCAACCGTATTTTAAGCACTTTTCAATAGTACATCATTTAATTTTTCCCATAGCCCCATGAGACTAAGGTACTTACTATAATTGTCTCTCATTACTTCTGAGTTTTAGGGAATTTAAATAGGTTGCTCAAGGTCACATAACCAGTACATGGTAGAGTCAGGATTGGAATTGAAGTCCAAAACTCCAATACCTATGCTTAACCAATGTCCAATCCTGCTTATAATCACGGCTGACTACATATATTGATTAAAGGAATCTGATAATATTGTTTTCAGTTTTAGGACGCCTGTGATTATTTTATATTTGCTTTCTACAATCTTTGAGGTAAAACATAGCTGAAATCTAAACGCTCTTTCATAAGTTGTCATTTATAAGGTCTTTTTAAATCTTATCATCTACTTAAAGAAAGGGTTTTGCAATTTTGTATTTCTTCCTTCTTGCATTTAATTCCAAAACCAGTTTCCCTTGTAGTTTAAATGAAGGGAAATGGTAAATGAAGTCAAGTTACAGAAAAGTTATTAAGGCAAGGCATATTTCTAAAAATATGTTGACAGATGACACATAAAGAGGCTTTTCAGGGTCTTCAACTATAAGGATTAAGAAACTCAGAATCCCTGTCTCCACCTTGATTTCTATGAAGTGCCACTCAATTCCATTCTTGTACTTCTTCCTGTGATTGAGTATCCTTTCTGCAGAGTAAATTAGGGGCTTTTAAAATAAGGTGAAGTTACCTTGTGTCGGCATGTCACAACTAGAAGCTTCATTTTCATATGTGGTTAATGCTTACTGAAGAGGATGTTTATAGTATTAAATTTGGTAACAGTTAATAGCATTAAAATGAAATGTTCAAAAGGAAAGAAAAACTGGATGGGGAAAGGAGAAAAAAAGGAAGGGAAAAGGAAAAACTATGCACACACACACAGCAGTTAAAATAGTTATACTACTAATTGATATTAACTCATTGAAAAGAAAGGTGTGTGCCTATATTGTTTGTTCAATTTTTTATGCGTATGGCTTGTAATAGGAGCAACTACTTTGAAAATAACAATACACAGTGTACTAACCATTGTTACTGTCCTACAATCTTATTTTGAAATTCTGTCCTTTTTTATTTTTCTTTAAAATAAAAATAAATGCATACATAAGTAAATAAAATGAGATGTTCTGGTGAAAAGTATTTTTTATCTCAAGAATTAATAATCAGTCTCAAAAGAGAATAGTATCTAAAGAATAAATTGCTGGAAAATATAGGGAAAAGAAATGCCATAATCCAGCCTTTGTGTCGCTCTTCTAGTAGCAAATGGAAGCAGTGTAATGCGGGACATTTTTACCAAATACCATGAGGGGCTTTCATTTCATTTCAGAGATGCCTTACCTGTGGTTCTCATTTTGGGAACTTTGAAGAAACTTTTGTTCTCTCTGAACATGTTTACATTTCACAGCCTTGAAAAATTGCAGACGCAAATAGCCAGCATCTCAGAAATATGGGGAGAAAAAAAATAACAGTACCACAAGAGATTGAGGGCATTTCAACTGATAGTCATTACACACCCGTCTATTTCAGAGTGAGAGACAGGCAGAAATTACAGAGGATGCAGAGCCAGGCAGACTAAATCCCACTCTGAAGAAAGGGGGGAATTTGCTAGTTTGAAAGAGAGGCATGTTGCACAGCATTTTTAAAAACTATTAGGCAGCTTTGTTTTATGAGCAAGGGAAAAAAATGATGAAAATTGCCTCCAATTTAAGGCAGAGAGGATTCAAATCATTTGAAGTGGAAAATTGTCTTTTATGAATTGACCCTAGTGCTAGTGAGTATGAGTCTTCTTAGGGGAGTGGGGTTGTGAAAATTCAACTTTCTTTTTTTTTTTTTTTTTTTGAAGTATTAAGGGTTCTTTTAAAAATGAAATGTCAAATTTATTACCTTATAATGCAATCATTTAAAGGTACATTTTCAGAAACAAAGATTGTAGCTAAGCATATAAAAGATAAATTAGATTCATTTCTCTCTGTGGACATGAAAAAATGTTCATGAAGCCTAGTGTTGGGTCCGTATCTGGCTAATGTATTTTTGGCTTTCTGATGTCGAATTACTATTGTGTTTTGAACCAAGTACACTTCGATGCTGAATTCGCACCACTTGTTTTTGACATTAGGGACCCCTCCTTGACATTCAAAATTGTATGCAATTCTTAAAGTTCTAAAGTAAAAATTGAATATTAATTAGAGACCTATAGCAATGATTGATTATAGCCAGTTGAATGTAAAATATAAAAGCTGTACCTTAGAACCTTAAGGACTTGAAATAGTAAAAGGATATAAGCAAAAGTAAACTATTCAAAGTGTGAAGAAACTATTCAGGGACAGAAAACATAGTAAGGGGTAAAAATCAGACATTATTTAACAAAATGTTTTATTCCAGAGTTCTTCATATCGTTGAATTTAAGTATGATAGATTTTATAACATTAATTGAAGGTATTCTGGCCTCATATATAAGAATTAAGTAGCTTTTGAAATGGTCAATTGCTATAACACAGCTCAAAATCAAACACAAAAATATGTTCTTCTACAGTATAAATATATGTTTTAAATGCTGTTGATCGTTCTACAGAGTCACATATAAATAAATAAAGGAAAATGTTTTAATGATTTACCATTAAATTCTAAATATGTTGTGGCAGTTGAGACTTTTAAGCTGTATTTTCATTCTGCTTTAACAAATTCTTAACTATGTGGGAGGCTGCACTGACCTTCCCCAACGATTTTGCTAGATAGAAATATGTAATTCTTAATGAAACAACAGAAAGATTATAAGTGTTTGAGAGTGGGTTTGTCTGAGCTCACTAGATAAAGAATGAGTCTATTTCTGAAAGTTTATTCTACATAAGGTGTTATAACTTTGAGATGAAATACATGGTGTCTAGATAATTCACGTATTTCTACTAATAATTTCAAGAGACCAAGCAACTTTTCACTTCAAAAAAAATGTGCCATTGCTGCCAGTTGTTCCTTCCCAAAGTCAAACTTAGACACAGAAGAGTTTCACAACGAAAAGCTGTCAGAGACCAAATTTGCAACAGTGGCTTCTAACTTACGAGAAAATATTTGCATTCTTTTTTTTTTTTTTTTATTTTAGGTAGCTAACTATTCTACTCATCTCTGTTAGTTCATCAAAAAGAACAGTTTGTGCTTTCACTGTTTGATTGTGTGATCATTTTTTTCATAACCTGAGCAACTGCTTCTGGGATAACAATATGCAATGTATTAACCAGTGTTAATTTCCTACTATTTTTAAAAAATTCTATATTGTTTCTACCGTTTTTCTTTGTTTTTTAAAATAAAAATGTTTGCATTCTTCTTTACAAATGCATGTAGTTTCACAGTGATATGCACTGACACCTCAGTAAAGAATTGACTTTCTGGTTTTTGTGTTCACTAGAAGGCTTTTATGAGTCCAAAAATGAGTATGCAAACCAGAAGAGCCTGTGTGGCACATAATTTGAACACTTAGCTCAGTGTCACTAATAATTGGAATTTCTCACTTTGATGTTCAGCTCTACATGACATTGTTTGTCCTGTAGAGAAATCAATGTGTTTCTTTTATACGCTGCATTCCATGATGCAGCACTAAAATGCAAACTGTAGAATGGATAACATTGTTTTGTTTTGTTTTTGCGGCATCAGGTATTAAACTCAGAACCTTGCACCTGCCAGGCAGGCACTTAAGCCACTGACCCAAACTCCTGACCCTAGTTTTTTGAGGCAGGGTTGCACTATGTAGCTCAGGCCAGCCTTGCGCTCACGTTGTAGCCCAAGCCCGCCTCGAACTCACAACGCTCCTCCTACCTCAACCTCCTGAGTGCTGGGATTAAAGGCGTGTGCCACCACGCCCGGCTGGATGACATTCTTTTTGATGATATCCTGTCTCTGATAAGCTGGTTTTCAGTACTTGCTTTGATAAAAGTAAGTTCTAGCAGGCAAAAGTATGGAATGTGGAATGGTGTTTATTATGTCTGATCTGACTTTGTTTTGAGAATTATGTGCACTGTCCAACAGGCACACACTGTGTGGGAAACTCACGGTGGCTCCTTGCAAATAAATGCCTAAAAAAGTCATTGTTCCCATTTGTTTACTTCATTCTTTCAGACCCCGCCAATGTTGTCACAACCTTAATGAGTATTAGACTGCTCGGAATTAAGGAATTGAAATACAAAATGATAGCCTTCTCTTCTGTCCTGCGTGCCATGGAGAGGTTGCTGGGTCACTCGGGGGAGTGCGGTGTGGACTGCTATAGGAGCCCGCAGGCAGTGGCAAAGGTCCCAGCACTGTAGCTTAGTTCCGATCTCTCCCACTTACAACTAGTCTTTTAAAAAGAAGTGTATGACTAAGATTATTCAGAAAAAGTCTCTAAATTAGTGGGGTTTCGATGGATTTGTGCAGCTAAAGGAATAAACGTAGCCCAATACAAAGTTTTAAACCGTACTTCAATTCCTAACTTGGTTAAATTAATTACAGTTGCATCAATGAACACAATTATTACTTTTCCTATTGCTCTAAATATTGACTTCCAATGTAAGATTAGCACTGAGCATGAAAGAAGATGCTTGTCCGGGAATATAGCTCAGTAGCATAAGCACCTGCCTGGCAAGCATGAGTTCATGAGTTTGATCCCTGATACCATCTAAATAAATAAATAAATAAATAAATAAATAAATAAATAGAAAAAGATGCTTGAAGTTTGAATGAAACATGATTTTCTTTTAAGATTGATGTGCATTAGTATTTTTTTTGTACCAGGAATCAAACTCAGGGCCTTACACTTGCCAGGCAGGTGCTGTGCCACTGAACTATATCCCCAGCTCAACGTTAGTGTTAATTATGTATGTTGCACTATTTAATAAGAGCTGAGCTATGAAATATAAAACAGTTTTATACAAACATAATAGTTAATGTTATTTTGGACTAGTTCAAGGTTTTTTTTATAGGTAATACAGGATCAATACATTCTGTACTTTTAATTAAGCAAGAAAGGAACATTAATTATTATCACTGATTGGGTTATACTGTGCATTTTTGTTCTGGAAAGTGTTTTAAAATTTGATGATATATAGTCAAAATGCACTGTAAAATCTCAAGTGGATAAAAAACAATTGGAAGGGGGAAACTGAAGTGTTCTTATATAATTAAAGATACAGTAGCATAGACATAAAATATTTTTTTTTAAAGAAAAAGTGAGTTTTTAGGTTTGATGGATGAATCTAAGTCTGTCTTGACCATGTGAATCACTCTTTTTTTTTTTTTTAAGACAGGGACTTCCCATGTAGTTCAGGCTGGCCTTGAGTTCCCTATGAAACTCTCAAATTTGCAGTGATACTCCTGCCTCAGCTTCCTGAGTGCTGGGATTATAGGTATGAGCCACCATGCCCTGCAGCACTATGTCCTTATTTTCCAAATAAAGAAACAAGGTATACCCTTGGAACAAAAACACTTAAAAAACTGTTTTCATGACTGAGTGAAAATATCATGTGTATTTTTCCAGTGCTCGGCAGTATACACAATATATTTCAAAGAACATTCAGGATAGAAGAAAGCTTACCATTGCTGCAGGAAAACTTTTTAAATTTCCCCCACTCTTACTTTTATATGTCAATGATAATATTGTGGGGATAATTCTCAGGTCATGTTCTTTGGTTGTTTTTCTTAGAACTAGTTTTTTGATAGCCTTTAAAACACATTCTAAGTGAAGAGAAGTATTTTCAGTAAGAAGCTTCTTTTAAACAGACCTAAGGCATTTCCAATTTCTAATCATTATCTAAGGAGTTTGAAAAGCATTATTTCCCTCCCTGTAACAAGAAACAAGCTGACAACTCTTCTCAGATCCTGTAAGGGACTGAGATCACAAGGACAAGCACTGGCCCCCAAACTGAAGAGACAGACAGGTGGATACAGAGAATAACAACTTGCTCATGTAGAAGCCTGTGAATGGAAAAATCTTTAGGAACAAACTTCCAGGGAGCTGACTCAGTAGGTGCAGGCTCAATCTGAAAAAGAGAGACATAAATATTTAGATGGGAGTCTATTTCAGGGGGAACCACATACTTTTATGACTTTTACTTCTGGGAGACCTGACAGACTCCCCCTATGAAAAGCAGAGAAAAGGTTTCTGTTTTCAGCAAGAAAAGGAAGAGTAGTCGTTTAAAAATATTTCTAGGATATTCTATTCTTCTTAACAAGGCCTGACCTATTTTATTAGAACTTAATGGACCTAAGAGGACAGAAATTTCCAGCAATGTTGTAAGAGGTGGGAGGCATTAAATGCCATGAAATGGTACAATGTTATTTGAAAGCACACTTGATTAACTGTATTTTACAAATTCAAGGTCATCAACAACAAAACAGAGTTTTTAAAATGTACAATGAATAAACTAAGAGAAGATAAAAAGTGGAATCATATAAAATGGTTAATTGAATCCAGAAAAGTCAGAAAAAGAATAAAAGAAAAAACAGAAACAAACAATAAAAGTAATAAGTACAAAATACTAACAAATATGACAGATATTATTTTCAACTATATCCATAATCTCTTTAAGCACTAATAATCAAAATCCACTAATTAAAAGACAGAAACTGTCAGAATGAAAAAAAAAAGCAAGTATTCAGTAAGGAGCCTGCATTTAATATAAAGAGACAAACAGATTAACACCAGTAAAGGAATACTGTGTAGAAAGAAATGCCATGCTAACTTTAATCAAAAGAACATGAGAGTTCAGACAGTGATGATTAAGAAGCAAGGAAAATAACCAAGAAGAGTACATCATAAAGAAATCAGTATCACCCCAAGACAAAGCCATTCTTAAGTGTCTAATGTAAGAACATCAAATGTTAGAAGCAAAACCTCTTAAAACATGTAGGAGAAGTAATGAGTCCTCCTCTGTAGTTTGGAGACTTGGTCCTTCTTAGCAGCAGCAGACAGATCTGGTAGGCAGAAAATCAGGAAGGATACAGTTGAATTGAGCGTCACTCTCAATCAACTGAATCTAATGGCGTCAATAGATCATCAAACGACAGCAGAATACGCATTCTTCTCAAGTATATATATAATCATCACCAAGATACCTTTTAAAAAATTAAAGATTAAAAATCTTAAAATGTATGTTGTCAGACCTTGATGGAATTAAGCTAGAAATCAGCAACAGACTCTGGGGTACTGAGGCAGGAGGATTCCAACTTCAAGTCCTGCCTGGGAAACTTAGCAAGACCCTATCTCAAAATAAAAAGTAAAAAAAGGGAACTGAGGGTGCAGATCAGTGCAGAGGCACTGGGTTCCCTAAACTATACTGAAAAAAAAAAAAAAAACAGCAACAAATATATAGTCATGAAATCCCGCAAATCCCCAAACACTTAGGGATTAAAGAACAAAGCTCTAGAAACTACCTGGGACAGCCAGATGTGATGGCACACACTTGTGACCCCAGCACTCAGGAGGTTGAGATTGTCCCGGGATACATAGTAAGTTCAAGGTCAGCCTGAACTGTATTAAGACCATGTCATAAACAAATGAAGAAACACGTAGATCATAGAAGTCTTTAGAAATATCTTAAAATATTTTGAACTAATAAAGAGGAAATATCACCTCAAAGTTTGTGGGTTTCAGCTAAAGCTGTGCTTCCAAGTAAAATTTTAGCCTTGAGTGCATAAATTTGAAGAGAAGAAAGATGTAAAATGAATGATAGAAGCTTCCAGCTTAGGAAATTAGGAAATGAAGTGCAGTTTAAATCTAAAGTAAGGCAAAGAATATAAATAATTAATATTAGAGCAGAGATTAATGAAATTGAATTTAAAAATCAACAGAAAAAAATCACTGAAGCTAAAAAGCTCCTCATTTGAAAGATGAATAAATTTGAAAACCCTCAAGTCAGATTAACTAAAACAAGAAAAAAAAACCCAAGTCACTAATATCATCATTACTGTCCTCTAAGTACAAAATGCCATAGCAAAAAAGAATTTCAATCAAAAAATTCTTTAATCCCCTTGACTTGGAATGATCAATCAATAGACAGAGATACAGATGTATTTGTATCAGACTCCAGTTTAAGGCATGAAAAGAAATAGCAGCTGTGATAAATTTTGCTAATGATATCAACAAAAATTTTCAGTTGCGTTTAAGCAGTGAGACCTTGCATGTGTTAATGCAGTTGAGCAATACAGAAGTTACCTATGGCTCAGAAGAGATAATGTGATGACTCTCAGAATCACCTTTCACTTTGCTGTTACTGTATAACATTCGTGACTGCTCTAGTCAGTGTAGCAATCAGGACCACCAGAAATAAGGTACAATATCAAATCAGCCCCCAGTACCAACTCGTACCTGCTGTATGCATAGTATAGAAATACTGACAAGTTCAAGCAGATCAGGAGAAAAGGACTCCACTTTCATAATCAACAGAAACATCTGGTGGATTTCTGCATGAGTCTCATGTTAAAGTGTAAGCTGTGAGTCCTATGACTATAGCAACACATTTTTTGGTTCCCAATAACTGCATGTTATTGATATATGACTCAGGAAAAAATTATGTTTAATTGTGTGCAGGTGTTTAGGGAGAAAAATGATACCTGTTTGTGGTTGAAAGACATTCTCATACTGCAAGATACACTTCCTCACTGACAAAATTTTATTAATCTGTTTCAAGGCAATGGTCACCACTTCCTGTATGTCAGCTCTTCTGATCCCCGAGAAGGGTCCACTGCAAGAGTCCTTACCGCCAAATACTTCCCAGCGAGCCTCGGACTGTGCACACTTCGGTTCTGGTTCTACATGGTGGATCCCCAGAGTATGGGGATATTAAAGGTACAAAAGCAGAGAGATGTGTGTTGTTCTGAAGCATTTATCACATACGCTTAAGCATTCTCCCTTCCCAGCATGTGTCCTCCCCTCTCCTTTCTCCCTCTTTTCTCCGGAATCGCACCACCAGTGCCAATACTGATTCCATTAATTTCTCATTTCTTGCAGGGGCTATAGGTCTTTGCCATGCAATACTGTCATTCATCTTAATTTCACTCAGGCTTTAAATCACTGATGGTTGCCACCTGAACTCAATTATAGTGCTTGCTATTTAATTCTCTGGAGATGAAAGAGTTTTGGGTAGATTCTACATGTATCTTCTAATGATCTCGTTAGGGACACAGAAGGATAATGACGAAGAAAATTTTCTCCCTAAAACAAAGTTAGGACAAAACAAATACAAGATTTTCATTATATATAGACTCACAATAAAAACAATATAGCTGCTGCAGTTTTAAAATTGAAAACTAGTGTCTTCACCAAAAATAAATGTCTTTAGAGAAAAAAAATTGCAACTTTATACTGTTTATTATATGAAACATGAAACAGCTTTTGAGCATCATGAACTAATTTTGATATGTAAATATTAAAAGACTATATGAGAATGTAATGCCTTCTGTTGTGGGTCTAGAAATTATTTGATCACTTGTCATTTCAGTAAGTATAATTGGAATTGTCTTTATCTCAAGGTTTGTCACTTGTAAATAATAACAACTGCTAATAGCACTTCCCATCTTTCAAGATCTGTATTATAAACCTTGTAACTGTTATCTATATTCTCACATTCACCTAGTACAGTAAGTATGTTTTTCTAATTTTACAATAAAGGCATTTAGGCCCCAAGAGGTTTGGTAACTCTTCTTAGATAGCACAATTACCAGAAAACCTGAGTTTAGAAATCTGACTCCTGTCACCCGTGTTATTTCTCAGGTTGTCTGTGGTCTATCACAGAAATCTGAAGAGAAATGTGGGAAAGAGGAGAAAAAAGGGGAAAATGCTACAGGAGTTCTAATCAGTGGCAGAAAAGAAGCTCCTATCAAGTAAAAATACAAAAGTGCAAAGTGAGCAGGGAATTTATACTTGCTCCGTGAGAATGTTTCCCATGCAGAAACCACTAAGAGTAGCATGGAAAGAATAATTGTTTTTAACACATCAGGGGCATAATAGTAAATGCTGAACACTGAATATTTTGAAATTTTAAAAATATTTTTTGCCTACAATATATAGCTATTCGGTAGGTTCAGGTATAGTGCATACATTTTATTTAGGTTAATTTATAACCATTGACCTTAACAGACTCTGTAGCACCTTATTCTGTTAACATTATTAAGCGTAGATTGCTGCAACTGGAAAGTACAATAGTCTATAGTGCTATGCTGCTCACAAAAGCAAATACCATTCCATCAAAAGATCCAGTGGAATGAAAGCAGATATCACTTTCTAACAAAATGGTTTTTTGCTCAATGCAAAAAGAGCACACATATGTGTTTTGAGTTTCCACCAGCTGGTCAGGGAGTAAATGATCCCTTACTTTTAGCTATGTTTCTGTAAACAGCCTCCAAAATAGAATCTTGCTCTTTTTTACCAAATGCCTTGCTTTGGGTGACTACTAATTTTTCTAAGTAGACTGCAGCATGTAAATGTAAAAACATTATTTTCTATGCTGTGTAGTCTTCAGAAAGATCAACTGGAAATAGCAATGGAGAGGAACTGGCAGTCAGCATGGCATCTATTTTTTTCTTGTAGGAAAATCCCTCTTCCATACTCCAAATGATCTTGGTAGGTGACTGTTACAGTGTCTTTAATGACTCCATGGGTGACCCAACTGGGGACCATCATAATCTTCTCTAGTATTTGAAGCCAAGTGAGTCTTCTGCATTGAAAGTTGTAAAGATGTTAGTGAGGCCTGGGGATATTTTAGACTATCTTTTGCAACATGAGGAGAGAGAGTTCCTGATAAAAAGGTAACACAGAGAGGGACAAAGAACTAAAGAAAGAAAAAGAAAGGTATCTGCACTGAAGCCTCCTTTGCTTGAGCTAGTAATATTCTCTTTTTATTAATTACTACTGAAAAAGCATGATCATTACAGGTCCCCAGGAGCAATTGTTTTCGTAAGATATCCTTATGTCACTGATGTATCACAACAGCAGGGATAAATCTCATTTTCCTAACTGTTGCTCTGGAAAATCTCTAGTTACTCTCAGCCTGAAACTTTCCTGCGCATGTAGTAATTGTCCATGTGCTTGAACCAATGAAAAGAAAACCCATTCTCCCTACTCTTCAGATTGTGGCTTTTTGTCCACACGCTGTTTTTTTTATGTGTGACTCTGAATGTACTGGCTGCAATTTGGATATCTGCCACTGCAATTTTCTACATTTTGTAAGACAGTGGTTTTATAACTAATGTGTTGCAGCTGCTGAAGTTGCACAGGCAAGTCTGGCACATAGACTGCTCCTGTAGGTTTTGAGAAACCGCGTTTGTGCATCTATTTTCCAAAGGAACTGATACCGAAAGTCCAAGTCATGTTGTCTAGAATGTGGTCAGGAAGACCTTTTTATTTTTCATGTTGAAACCAAAGATCTGAGAAGATAAATAAATAATTATATCCACTGGCATGTGGGTGTGGAGAAATAAATATTCTTTGCTAATTGGGACTATCAGTTTGCAAATAAGAGCATTTTGGCAAATGAAAACTTCATCATTTTTATAGTATTTACTGAAACAGTCCACATCTGGAAATGTGTTATAAGGAAATAAAAGTAATTATGCATTACATTTGGTTTTCCATCTCAGTACTGTTTGTAACAGCAATATTAGAAACTACTGAGCAGCTCTTCATTTCTATACTTCTCTCACAATAAATATCAGAAATTGAGCATCAAATGATAGGAGTGAATTAATCATCAATGACAATGAAAAGTATTTTGCAATTAATATGCATAAACATACATATATCAGGTATGATTAAAATGTAATGAACAGTTAAATTTTGAAAAATTATTACAATAAAAGTCACATTGCTATTAATCTCCCTCACTTCAAACATATATCCCGTCATTCTTGCCAGTTTCTGAAGCAGTTTGAAAGTTCTGTTTCCTGAGTATCTAGTTATGCCCTTGAGGTTGGCTTGATATCGTGAATCAGTGCAAACAATTTGCCTCTCTAGGTCATTTTGAGTGTGTTGAGGATCCAGAAGTTTCATATTGACAGACTGGGTGGGTGATGACACATTGTAATGTATTTATGAAACTGCTTTGCCATTGGATGGCACGTGGCAGCAACATTCACCCTTTAAAGATAGGAATGAGGACTGCTTCGGGAAATGGCAAGAGAGGTGGGATAAATGTGTTTGAAGCATCGGGGATTGGTTTGAGTGGAATTAATGACAGTGTATCTTTTACTGTAATACGTTTTAATGTTTAATTTAAACATTCACCATGTATTTTGATCACACATGACATATATGAGAGAGAAAAACTAAATGAAGGGTACACAGTATAATGGTCGTAGTAATTTTGGTAGTACCATGGAAAAGTTTCTTCCATTATTTTGGAGTTTTACAGTTTTTTGTAAAATCACAGTTGAAATGCAGAGGGGAGGGAAGCTCACTGTGGGAACCAGAAGTCCAAGATCTACACCTGCTGAGCATCGGCCTTCTGGCTCGTAGATGGCTCCTTTCCACTGTATACTCATGCAATGGGAAGGACAAGGAAGCTCTGAGATCTGTTAATAGAGGCTCTAATTTCTTTCACAAAGACTCCACCCTCATGACCTGATGATCTCTCAAAAGCTCCTGATCCTATTACCTGGAGCTTTAGGATTTCACTGTGTAAATTCGAGGAAGTCATAGGTATTCAGTCTGTTGCACAGAAGGACAAGTCAGAAGATGATATATAAAGTCCAGGGCAGAGATATGACTGACTGTAGTAGTATAAGGAGACACTAAAAAGCAATGTCCACAGATAATGCACAGGATTTAGAGCTCCACTGTCATATTAAGATCATTGCTAAATAAAGCAGGCCTAGATTTTTATCAGTTATTAACGAAGAACATCATACAAACCTAAAGCAGTCTCATGACTTGTAAAGCTGATGAGACTAAAGGTGAAATTCAATTGTAGGCTTTCCTTTTACATCTTAGAATAAAAAACAAAACTATTCTGATTTATCATAGCCTTTGGAGTAAAGAGATGCGTAAGTAAAGAAAAAATATTAAAGGAACCAGGAAGTCTTCAATGCCTTTGATAGCCAATGAATGATAATCAGAATATTAAAATGTTTTACAGCCATCCGTATTCTTTGATTCAAAATCAGGAAATAATAGAACCATGCAAATTTCTACTTCCTTAATAAGTATTTTTTTCAATACAAAAGAACTGACAATGATTAGTTTCTTTCTGTCTTTCAACTACCTAACATCATATGAAATCAAAAGAACTCTATAACATGTTAGTGGTTCCTTCGTAATCCATGTTGCCAAGAGATCCCTAGGTGACCAATGAATCATACATGAGATTATGTAGTTTCAGTACCTCAGTTTCTGAGCTTCTGTCTTTTTTCTATAGTTAAAAAAGCACACTGGTAAGTTAGTTAATATTTATGAAAAGAGGTGATGTTTCAGTACAGGACATGAGAATTTCTGTAAGAATAACTAATATCATTTTATCACTCCAAATTGATGTTTAGGGAAATAAAAAGGAAGCAAATAGATGACCTTTGTAATTTAAACTTTTCACAACATTTTAAGACTTATAGAAATGTACAATCATTCACGTGAACAAAAAGATTTCCCCAAACTCCCTCCTGTGATAACGAATGAATCAATAATTATAAATGGGGTTTTAGAAGATGATTATTCATTTTTCAGGAAATTTATCCTACTATGTTGAAATGATTTTTAGCTTAGAGTGAAGGAGCTTTTAAACCTAAATGATTTGTAGTAAAATCTACAGAATATGACTGTTGGCAAATAAATGTTCTGGCTAAGGGAGCCCTTACTATTATTTCTGAAGTTGCCAATGATTTATTTAAGTGAGCATCTTTGCTGTTAAGAGCCATGGGTTACAGGCCTTCAGGGAACCCTCTGTCACTCCTGTTGGTGACCCTCCCTGATTCCTCCTTACTGTCCTGAGGAACCTCCCAACTGGTGCCAGCTCTTGACCTGAATCAACTGTTTAAAATTTTATTATTTTTAATGTTTTCAGTATTTTATCAACACATAATAACTGCATGCAAGTAAATAACCTGCAATATAATCAGGTCAGGCTGAATAGCATATCCATCACCTTCAACTATTTATCATTTCTTGTGTTGGGAACATTCAAAATCCTCCCTCCTAGATATTTTGGAATATATAATTAATTACTGTTCATTATATCCACTCTACTGCAATTTAGAACACGAGAACGTCATCCTTTTATCTAACCACATTTGTGTACTTTATAAATACTCTTTCTCATTTTTCTTCTGCCCACAGGCTCTGGTAACTACTATCCTACTCTCTGCTTCTGTAACATCAAGTATTTTAGTTTTCATATATGTGTGAGGGCATGCAGTGTTTCTCTTTCTGCGCCTGGCTCACTTTACCTAACATAATGTTGCGTAGTGCCTTTTGTGCTGCTCCAAATGCCAAGATTTCAACAAGGAGCCACTATTGGGCCTGATACTTATGAACTTTCTTTGGTTTTAATGAAGAATATAGTAAAAGCATCAAAAAATGTGAGAATAATGTCAGATGTAGAGTCTCGAATGCTTATGATGTGCTGCACACCATTCAAAGTCCTTCGCACATATCAGTTGATCTAAATCTCACGCATTCAGTGCAGTTAGTACAGACATTATCTAAATTGCAACAGATGATGACCATGAATAGGGAAAGCTTCAGGAACTTGCCCAAGCTCACAGAGCTAGGAATGGTAAACCTGGGTTTCCCTACACCTGCTGTCTAGTCTCTGCTTATCACTACTGTGTCTTTCTGCCACTCACATCTAGATGGCTATCTTTATGCCATGTTTAATGTTTACATTTGCATTATTCCAAAATATGTTTTTGTTCTAACAGTGGTTGTTGAAACCTAATTCTTTAGAAGGCATTTCTCATGTTTTGTGTTCTGCATACTGTGGTTTTCAGTATAAATTTGATTAGAATTTTAAGTTTTACACAACTCAAAAGCTCACAAAATGGCATCATGGTGATTTAGATAGTCAGATGAACTTGCAAGAGTGCAGCATGTGTGAAGCACTGTGGAGGTTTCTATAGGTACATGCTTCATCTACAGCTCCCTATGAGACATCCGATTTAGTCCTTTCTTTCCGCTCTTTTCTGTGACTAAATTTTGAATGAGCAGTTCAAGGACAATAACCACTAAGATTGCATCTTTTTTGTCACTTCTCCCCTGCTCAATTTTGGAATCACTAGAGTTTACCATTGGATCTACATTTGTCTATTAGCATTGCCAGACCTCTCAAGCACTCCCTCTTCAAGCTGATGCAAAAGGAAATTTTATTTCCTGTGATCTCCCAGACCAATGAATTTCACAGTAACGAGTCTGGCAGAAAAGGCAAAGAGTCTGATCCTGATTTAGCCTGTCCCTTACATGCAGAATGACCCTGGGCCATCTGGAGTGTGGTACAGAGACACGAGTCCCTGGCTGTCTACAGGCACGTTGATGTAGGAAGTATTTCATATGCCATTCAACAACTGTTTTCACCAACCGAATATAATAACATGATAATATGAATAAGTGAATAGTGATCCAGTGATATATGGCAGATTCAGACAAAACACATCTTAGGTTTGTATTCATTTGATCAGGGCACTAGGTTATCATTTGCGATGAAGTCATAATTTACAAAATGATAACCTACGTTAATGAGTCACTCCGAAGCTCTGGCTATTCCTCACTGGATGTTACCACACAGACAAGGGCTTGGCCCAATTTGTAATTGTAGCTTTTGCTACAGAAATTTCATCAGCATATGTTGGGCAGATAAATGAGCTAAAATACAAATGGAAAAAATTTTAAAGTATCTATAAGGAAAATATCCTAAACTGAATACATACTTACACTCATAAGCACATATATTCAAAAATTAGCTGCTGTCTTGTGTGGCATAAGCTTTAAGGCAACATACAGAATAGATTTTTCTTTCCTTTTTTCTTCTGTTTCTCCTTTCTTTCTTACTTTTTTTTTTTTTTTTTTTTTTTTTTTTTTTTTTTTTTTTTTTTTTTTTTTTTTTTTTTTTTTTTTTTTTTTTGGTCAGGGCCTCACTATGCAATTCAGGCTGGCCTTGAACTCACCATGTAGCCTAGGTTGCCCTCAAACTCACAGCGATCCTCCTGGCTCAGTCTCCTGGTGTGCACCACTATGCCCAGAATTTATTTCTTTATTATTGATTATATACAATATATTTAATGTTCTGTTATTATGAAAATTGTTGAGAGACAGTATCTGCACTTTATTTTATTTTATTTTATTTTATTTATTTTTTCATACCGGTGTCAAACTCACGACCTTGTGCTTGCCAGGCAAACACTTGAGCCACTGAGCTAGATCCCCAGCTCCTCCGCACTTTCTTTATAATTTTATTCTTTTCATTTGACAGTCAGTGTTTCAGAATAACCAGCTCTCTTTCATTCTTGCTTATGCTGAACTTCATGGTTTCTGTTTCCACAAGGGCATTGCAGGGCTCGTCAAGAGCAGCTTTGGGAATAATATTAAAGAGTATCTAAGAGAGAGGACCATAACGTATGCAAATATCTCCATGTGTGAATGGTAAGGGGATATAGTAGGCTAAACGCAAATGTGAACATCGCAAATTTCTGCCTTCTACATAGACCTGCAAAAAATCTAAATAATATCCTAAACTTGAGCACTACTTAAACTACCTTAAGCAGAAATGCAGTGGTTCTCCACCTGTCTCATACACCAGTGTCTTGCAATCGTGAGTATGTGTTCAGATAATATGGCATAGGAATAGTTAAAATGAACCAAGGTGTTTTTGAGCGATTTGGTCCAATTTTAGGAACAGACTCACATTTTCACTATTTTCATCGCCCCATGTGTTAACATGGTATATTATTGAGTAGATGAGAAAGGTAAGGTTTGCGTGGTGTGTGAGGGATGATGAAGACCCTGAGTCAGGGCGTGCCGGAGTGTGTCAAGCACATAAACAGTATCTACCACATATTAAGGCGCAATGCCTCTTAATAGCAGCTCAGCAAATGTAGCTGAGTAAATTTTGAAAGCAAGAGATACTTTGACAGCTGAGAGAGCAAAGTATGCTGAAATGCGTTTTGTTTTTCCACTGTGGGTAATAAAAAAAATAAACATTAAAATGGTAAAAGAAACACTCACATAAGTTGCTAATAAATTATAAATTAAACAGGCTGGGAAGTCACCATACAAATTGCAAAGGTTAACACTAAAGCAAACAATCTAATCTAATTTGACCTTCAAAATATACTTAACCTTCACAATGTAATAAAAGTAGAAAGAGAAAAGTGACCTCCAGTTGAAGAGTTATGCTGCTAAAAATTAAAATCAAGTCACACTTTTACGACAGAGATGAGGTAATTTGCAAAAGAAGGTATTTCTTACACATGACTATAAATGGACTAGCTTCAAAGTCACCTTGAAAAAGAACCAAAATCAGCCTTGCTTAGATGTCTGAGTCCCAAGCTGAATAAGACTTCTTCAAAAAAACCATTTAACATATTCAAACCTAAAGTAACTTTTCTCCTACATTTTTATTTGGTGAAATTCATCAGTTTTTGTATTCCTTATACATTTTGACTTTAATGTCTTCCATAGGAAACTCTTTCTTGTCATAAAATAATGAATATTCTCCTTTGTTACAGTTATTATATAACTTTTATTTCTAGATGTAACTAATTAGTCTACTTATGATTTATTTTTGTGCATGAATAGGGAGAGGTTGGAATCTTACAACTTCTTTTCCAAATAGGAAGCCAATTATTTCAATGCATTGATTCCATTTGTCTTCACCTATTGATTTGACATGACTTTTACCATACACTAAATTGATATATGCATATGCAGATTTTATTTAGATATTTGAAAGAATGATAGCTTCATAGTTGGTTACAAACATAAGTAGATACATACAGAAGTGAAAGAAATACAGAGATAAATTAAACTGTGATCCTCTCTGATATTGCTTAATTTACCTGTTCGGCAGAAAAGGTATTTTAAATTCTGCAAGTATAGTTTTCAAAGTCTCTATTTAGTTTTGTTTTCTTGTTTTTAATAATCTCAGTTCTTTATATGTCAAAGCTGTGTTGTCGAATACTTAAAGAGTCAAATAGTTACATCTCCTTAGAGAAACTGCAACTTTTGTCAATATTAAATATTCCTCTTTATACTTCCCCTGGAAATTTTATTTCTTGTTGATAATATATATATTGTACTATCTTTTTGTTACTTGCTTTATTTTTTAACCTATATGTATTCGTAACTTTCCATAACATTTAGTTTTATTTATGTCAGTTCTAAACAGCATATGAATGAATTGTTTTAAAAAATATACAATGTGACCTTTTTTAAAAATCAATCCATCCTTTTCACATGTGTTTGGAAACTGTTCAGTATAGTGTAGACCTATTTTCTTTTTGTTTTTTGCTTCCTCATTTTCCTCCTATGTATGTGTTTTAGTTTAGATTAGATGCCCTGTGCCTGTCCTTATTTCTAGTGTTTGCAGGTTTTAATTATTATCTGTTGTACTAAAATGGATAGAGCTTTATTGTACCAAATTAAAATATATATCCACTATCATTAAAAAATGAATTGCATATTAACATACCCATCCTCCAAATAAAAGAAGACCTAGCAAGATTTTATTAGCCTGGCCATATGACTTATTAAATTGGTTGGAATAGTAGATCCAGGATATCAAGAATTTATGTGCTTTCTTGGCTGTCATATTCCTAAAATTTTCTGAGACCTCACAGTATATTAACATTAACCAAATTTATGTATTTTGTAGTTATGTGTGCTCATTACATTTTATCAACTCCTACACAGCTCATCATATTGTATTCTTTTTGAATGCTATGTGTATTGGTTTGCTGGAGTGGCCATAACAAGGTACAACAGACTGGGTGCCCTGACCAATAGAAATTAATTTTTTCACAGTTCTTTATGGAACACTAATGATCCAATATCTAGACCGACAGATGTGATCTCTCCTGAGGTTTCTCTCTCTGATCAGTAAATGGGTTACTTCTCATTGTCTCCTCAGATACCTGTGCAGACAACTCTATATTTCCTTCCCATAATCACATTTCCTTTGGAAATGAGAACACCATTCAGATCTCAGTATCAGAGTTCATAAATTTCCCTGGAAATTTGATGGGCCCTTCTCATTGTCATCTCAGGAAGATTTTTATTTTGTTCAGTTTTCCCATTCAGTTTTTATAACTAACCTGCTTCAATTGCATTCTGTTTATTTCTGAAGGTTTCATCTGAGCAATCATATTGTTAATTTCTGAGAACTTTGTGTTGTTGTTGTTGTTGTTTTGTGGGATTGTTTTGTTTTGTTTTGTTTTTGTTTCTTTGGAATTTCTTTCCAGGTGCTGTGCCTTGAGCTACATCCACAACCCAGTTTCTGAGAACTTCGAATACTTCTTCTTCACATTTTCCTGTTAGGTATTATTGACACCTATATCTTGCAAGAGAATTTATATTGCTTTATTTCTCATTAGTTCTATTAGTAGTCTTCTCCATCATGTCAGTATTCTATTTAATTTGGTGTTTTATAGCTTTCTTCAATTGTCTAGTCACTCATAATTGGTTTTCTATTCTTCTGTGCAGACGGGGTTAGACTGAATAATGTTACTGTATGTATTTTAGTTTCTCAGTCCAAGGAAGAAATCTCATGCCTCTTACATTGACTGTGCATGCTGATGCAGGATCTTTGGTTTTATGTCACTCTGATGCCAAAGAGCAGTGTGTTTCTGGTAAACTTGCATTTAGGACATACCACTAATATGTTTATTTGTTGATGGACATTCAGGTACCTCATTGCAATCACAAGAGACATTACCTCACTTCTCCAGTCCCAGTACCCTCTCCTGGAAACTCTTGTTTCAGGTCTTTATTTCAGCAATATTTGCCTTCCAGGTGTTTTTATGGTGCAGATGTGTTAATTGGTGACTGCTAGCCAGAGGATTGACCTGATTTTTTGGATTCCTTTAATTACTCTTAGCAGCTCACATGAGAACAGTTCCTTCTTTATGGTTCTGATCTGAGTTATCCCACAATTCTGCTGGAAAAGATTACCTTCCTTGTTGTTATTGGTGGTGATGTTTTCTTTTACTTCATCTGCAAGTGCCGCAAATCTGTTGCTCATGTTCATCAGCTCCCATTTGCTTCCAGAAAGTCCTCACTATTTTTGTATGTTTGTGCAAAACATGCTCCTAATTTTCCAGGGCTTCTGAGGATTTATGACAGTACATTTCCTGCCTTTGCAGTGGAACATTCCTAGGCAGCATAGGTAAGCATGGGTTTCTGGTTAACCATCAGAGCTAACTGGTTTTTCCAAACATTTACAACTTTTGCAGAACATTCTAAAAGAGAGGTCAATGCGCACTTCCATGTTAATTTGTATTTAATGACTTGCACTTTAAATTTTCCTTCAGGTCAGGGAGATACTTTGAAGGCAGTTTGAAAGCAGTCTGTGCAGTCATATTATTAATTGGGAGATGTGTGTATCAGGCTAATGCTGAATGCTGTACGGTCATGCTGCTAGAGTTGGGATTAGATTCTGAGCCTTGAACCCTCACCTGGTTGTCTCTCTTCCTGCTAAGTAGATTAAACACCATTGAACAGTTTTATGCTTTATATTTTACTGATGAATTGATTGTAGTACTGGAGATCCAAATGAGGGCCTTGCCCAGGCTACACAAATGTTCTATCACTGAGCTACACATCTAGCCCTGATTTTTTAATATGATAGAGATTCATTCTTTACCAGCAAATGATCACCAACGACAAAACTTGGGCAGTCCTTTACAGTTTGGATAAGTGTTTCATGTACATATAAACTCATTTAATTTTCTTTAAAATGTTAAAAAAAAACAAACTGATATTCTCAGTGCTTTCACATTTAAAATGAGAAAGGCAAAGAACAGAAGGGTGATCTCTTTCTTCAATCTTAAACCTGACCCAAATTGTAGTGTTATTGTTTTTTAGTTCTGATTATTCTAAGCTGTGTGCTTATAATCATCTATTCCACTATTTTTATATGGTGCATTTCTGATAACACACCATAGCTGATTTATAGCTCAGTGACATCTATAACCCAAAAAAGAATGTTCTGGTGATGTTTTAATGTGACCATCAAGTTATAAACAGAAATAAGAGCATTATTAACCCTCACAACAGTACTTGAATAATCATGATTTTTGTAAGTAGATATATTCCTTTTTCAAATAAGATGATGGATTTTCTGTGGTAGAAACTGGTGAAGGAGAAACATGAAATTCTACTTCCATTTTTGTCACTGACCAGTGAGAAATATTGGCAAGTTACCGCTTCCACTGTAGATCCCTAGGAACTTTCACACTAGAAACTCTCCAAGATTTTCTCCAGCTCTAAAGTCCTTGAATCCTTTTGTTTTCTATTATTTTGTAACTTAGCAAATGTTTACCAAGCAGCAGTTGATTAAATGCCTGGTCATGTTCAAGGCAATTTGGAATTTATTGATTTATTATAAATAAACCACACAAAACTTCCTGCCTTCATTGTATTATATTGTCCTGGAGGAAACCAACAGTAAGCAGTAAATACAATAAGGAACATATTTAAAGACTGTAGAACACACAGCAAAGCGGAGTAAGAGGATTAGCAAAGCTGAGTACAGGTCCACATTTATCACTATGATCAGAGTGACTGAGCATGAATGTAAACTTCGTGCAAACACCTGAAGAAGATGAGGAAACGAACCATAAAAACAAGGGTTGCAGGTTTCAACAAAGGCTGAATGTTTCAAAGAGAAAAACAAAAACATTGCAAACTCCAATCAGGAGTGTTTCTGAGGTTTGAGGATTAGTGAAGGGTGGGAGCGGGGAGAGAAAGAAAGAGAAAGAGAAAGAGGGAGGGAAAGGGAGAGGGAGAGAGAGGAAAATACAAAAGAGATGGAGGGACAGAGCTTGAAAAACTAATTTTTAAATTTATAGACTACTACCTATTCTACATTTATACCCCCATAAGGATATTATTAATCTGTGCTTCTGGGGTCCAGTTCTAGGAAACTATTGCCAAATTTTAAGAGTCTCCTTTGCTAACTTCAGGTGACGTGCCTTGAAAATTCTTGCTTGTAATCAGGCAAAAGGGTTTGGTTTTGAAAGAGTTAAAACAATAGTTGTTAACAGAAGGTTAGATGGCATGCTACGGGACTTTGTTTAAATGTCCATTAAATAGAGAGAGTAAACATGACAGAGAGAAAAGTGAAGTGACTAAACGTGTTTAGTGGACTAAGTGATCTTCTTAGTAATTGCTTTAATCGGCATTGAAATGGACTAGTCATTTGCATTTCTCCGCATAGGCAATTGAATAAATCAAAGAGAACTAGAACATTTCATATCAATTCTGACATTTTTGTACTGTGTTTTTACATTAATTTTTTTGTTTTGTTTTGTTTGCACCCGGGATTGAACTCACAACCTCAGGCCTGCCAGGCAGGTGCTTAAGACACTGAGCCAAACTCCCAGCCCTGGTGTTTTGAGGCAGGATCACACTATGTAGCTCAGACCGGCCTTGCACTCACATTGTAACCCAAGCCAGCCTAGAACTCACAACGCTTCTCCTACCTCAGCCTCCCAAGTGCTGGGATTAAAGGTGTGTGCCACCATGCCCAGCTTACATTAATTTTTTAAATTAATAATTTAAAGAAAAACTGACTGGAAAGAACAAATGTTCCCCACATACTATAACCCTTCACATCTTCCCCAGAGCCACCCCATTTTCGCTAGTGTTAGCTTCTTTCATTAGTGTTACAATGAGTCAGTCATTAGTGGTGCATAACTAGTAAATAAAGCTCATATTTTACATTAAGATTTAGCATGTGTTGTACATTTCATGAGATTTGACAGAGGTATAGTGAAATATATTCACTGTATTATACAGAATAATCTCATTACCTTAAAATCTTCTTTGTTTTACCTACTTATTCCTCATTGTCCAAAACCTTGGCAACCAATACCTTTTGTTTTTTTCCACTCTCTCCCTAGAGTTTCCTTTTTCCTAAATTAATTAAGTTAGAGTCTCATAGTAGTAGCCTTCTTGGATTGATATATTTCACCTAGGAATATTCAGTAAGTTCCATATATCTCTGTGGTTTGAGAACTCATTTCATTTGTTACTGAAGAGTCATTCCAGTGTATGGGTGCACCAAAATTTGTTTGTTCACCTGTCCAGTACATCCGAGTTGCTCACAAGTTTTCACAATTATGAATAAAGCTGTTATAAATATCCCTGTGTCAGATATTTGTGAGTGAGAATTTTTAATTCCTTTAGATTAATTTCAATCAGCACAATTGCTGAATTCCATGGTAAGAGTACCAGTTTTGTAAGATATGGACAAACTATCTTTTAAGTTAGATCAACCATTTTGTATTCCCACCAGCAATGAATAAGAGGTCCTTATTTGTTCCATAAACACAGACCCATTTGGTATTGTCAGTGACTGGAAATACAAACCATTCTAATACATGTTCAGAGATCTCTCTTTTTTTAAATTTGCGATTCTCCAGTGACATGTGACGTGGAGCACTTTTCCTATGCTCACCTGTCATTTGAATATATTCTCAGGATTTTTTCCCATCTTTTAAAATTGGGTTAGTATTTTATATTTGAATTTTAAAAGTTGTATATTTTAGATACAAATCTTGTATCAGAAATATATTTTAAATTATTTTTTCCAGTCTCTGCCTTGTCGTTTCTTCTCTCCTGTCTTTCACGCAGCAGAACTTTTTAATTTAAGTTCAACTTTCCACTATAACGTTGGATAGACATTGTGAGAGCAGACATCTGTGCTCTTGATTTTAGTGTGAAAATTGTTTAGTGTCTCAGCATTGGCAGTGATGTCAGCTGCAGCTTCGTTTTACAGGTTTTTAGGAGGTGGAAGAAGTTCCATCATACTCTCAGCTCCCTAGCAGTTGTTTTTATGAATGAGTGTTGGTTTTCATTGTATTCTTTTTCTTCTGTGTCGATGTAATTATAAAATTTTTCATATATAGCCTGTTAACATGAAGGATTACATTAATGGTGCGAATAAATCCCACCTGGTCATGGTATATAATTATTTTTATTCAATGTTAGATTTGATTTGTTAATATTTTTTATGACTCTTGCAACTTTGCTTAGGAAAGATATCGCCTGCTGCTTTACATTTCTATTTATGTCCTTTGTTTTGGTATTAATTTGAATGGTTATTAATAATTGATTTAATAAATATTCTATTCAGATTGTCTATTTTGCTACATTCTAGTTTTAGTACTTGTGTTTCAGGAAATTGATACATGATATCTGTGTTATCAAATATGTGACTGAGATTTGTTAAAATAATCTGTCATTATCATTCTGTTACTTATAGAATTAGTGGGGAAAGATCCTCTTTTATTTTTTATATTAATAATTTGTGTTGTCTTTTTTTCCCTTTTAGTGGCTTGTGTAAAGATGCAGTAAATTTATTTTTCTTTTTAAAAAGAATTAGTTTAGATTAGCTCATTCTTACTTTCTACTATAAAAATTCACTATTAAAAATTATACCACCAATCACTATCTGACTTCATCTTTTGATTATTTAGATTTTCATTTATTTTGAAATATCATTCAAGTTCTTCTGAAAAGTTTTTCCTCGTATGTTTCTGAGACTACATGTGCTGTTCTTATATGCAGTCCCATCCAAAGTGTGTTGAAAAACTTCTAAGTATTTGGAGAGTTTTCAGCTACCTTTATGTTACTGATCTATACTTAAATTCTACCTTGTCTGAGCACGTGCATGGTGGTCATTATGTAGAAGCTTGAGAAGAAAGTGCTTTTTGCTTTTGTTGGATGAAGTATTCTACCAATGTAAATTAGATCTAGTCAATAAATGTTATTCAGTTCAACTCTGATTGGCTACCTTCTCTAATCAGTTACTGGTAGAGAAACGTTGGAGTCTTTGGTAGTAGATTCATTTAGTTCTCTTCACTACCTATGAGTTTTTTTCATGACATTTTTCATGCTTGGCTATTAGGTACACATACATTAAGGATTATTATGTCATTTTGGAAAATAGACCACTAAGTAAGCATGCAATGCTGTCTCAGTTCATTGTGACTGGTATAATAAAGTATCTAACATTGGATAATTTGTAAACAATAGAAGCATGTTTGTAGCGGTGTCCTAATAAAACAGAAGTATTGAACAAACCCCTCCAAAGCCCTTTACTAGAGGTACTCATCACCCTGGTGAGGGAAGTGCCCATGCACCACCCAAAGATCTCTTCACCTCGTAGTATCCTCGCCTTAGGGGCTATGTTTCAACATACGAATTTAGAGAAGGACAAAAAATTCAACCTGTAACACGTGCTTTTCTCCTCATTATTCTCCTTTCTCTAAATTGTTTTTTATCTAGCATTAATACGGGTTTTCCAGATTTCTTTCAATTAGTATTAGCATAGTAAAACTTTCTTGATCTAGTTATTTTGAATTTATATTCATATTAAAAATTTAATTTGGAATTTATCTATGCAAGATATGGTTGGGTCTTATTTTTATATCTACTCTGAAGATATCTTCTTTTAATTGATACACTCACATTTAGTGATTGTTCGTATTTGGATTAACATATCTATTGTCCTTCTTCCTTTTCTCTTCTTTTACCTTCTTTTTTGTCTGCTATTCATTTTTTGTCTTAACTGATTTTAATTGATCATTTTATGAATCTATTCTCTACTCTCTTACTGTGTCAGTTATACTTCTGTTTAAGCAATTATAGTATTTCTTCATGAGTTTTCAATATATATTTGTCACTCTACTCTCAAACAACATTATACTACTTCATCTGCAGTGCAAGTACCTTCCAATAGGATGTTTCCAGTCTCTCCTTTCTTTTCCTTATACCAATCTGTCATGAATTTTACATATTCATAAGCAAAAACACCTGAAAACTTTGCTTTTATTTTTGGTCAAATTATCTGTTAGAGCAATTAAACATAAAAGAAAGTATTTTGTGTGCCTTTATTTCTTCTCAAGAGCTCTTTTCTTTATGTAGATTTGATTCTCTGACCTATGTCATTTTCTCTGAGAACTTCTTTTAATTTCACTTGCGAAGCAGGCCTACAAGCAAGGTGAGATTTTCCTTCCCTGGTACTGTGTCTGGAGGAGTGTTCATCCTGTGCTTCTCTTACACTAAGTTGTGATGCAATGGATTTCTCCCTCGTCTACAGTCTTAGTCGCTTTCCTGGTTGCTGGAACAGGAGACCTAACACCCACAACATAAAAGAGAAGTCATTTGCTTTGACTTGAGTTTTCAGTCCTCATAAGGCCTGAAAGTTGGGTTCACGAGCAGAAATGGAATGGGGGAAGGCTCTGGGCAGAGGAAAGCTGCTCACATCACAGTGTTCAGGAAGCAGAGAGAGAAGTAAGGAGCTGGGAAGAAAGATCCCCCCTTCCAGGTCAGGCCTGCAGTGACCTCCTCTTCCAGCCACACCCCGCCTTCCAACAGTACACTCAGTTGTTGGATTCACCAATGAGTGAATCCACTGATATGGACGGCGCCCCCATACTCCAGTCAAAATCTCCACCTGTGAACACATGAGTTTTGGAGGAATGTCGTTTATCTAAACCATAGCATTCCTATTTTAGGCACAATGATTTTTCTCTGCAGTCTCAATTTTCTGAGAAACCTCGGAAGACATTTAGATTTGCCTTTTGTTTAGTTATTTTTTGGTTGTGAGCACTGCAGTAATGATTTTTAAATCTGTTATATGCTGGATCAAAAGGAGCAAGTTCGTGTTATATGCTTTGTTTTTCCCTAATTGCAAAGCTGTAGTGGGTGGTGAATAGTCTTACCCTACACCCATCTGTACATTGAAGTTCATATGACATGAAATATGCATATGGGTGAAATTTCATTAATTTGGGCAGCATCGTTGTTTCTACACCTCATAAACTTAGTTAAAAAACCTACCACTTCTTAGTTTGGAGGGAAATTTCCCTTTATGTTTCCTTTCTTCCTGTGTAAGATCTGAGTAGTTTCAGATTAAACCCATGTGAAACTCTGTGCTTCTGCAGAGGAAGCCATGGTTCAGTTCATTGCTTTCCACTCTCGGTGGTGATCAAAGAGCAGATCCCTCGCAGAAGAGCTGAGAGCAACTGGGGCCAGGGAAGGTCACATTTACCTCACTAATTCCTTTCCTTCACTGGTTTTAATGAGCTAAATACCTAATGAACTGGATGAAGTGTTCTGGTATCCAGAGGTGTTCACTCAGATAATCCAAATGGGTGCCAGTGACCCCCTTCACATTGAAGGCCCGTGGAGCTTCTGAATTGCATTGGGAGAAAAACTCAGGAAAAGCTGCGAATCAGTTTCCTTAAACATTCAGCTAGGCAACCTAGACACATGAAAGTGCAGAAATAGCAGGACCTGAATGTCCCCACTGTGCTTAAATGTTGTCTTTAGCTTACACATTCTCTACTACTTCCTCATGTCTGTTGAATGCTTTTCTTCAAAACAATGTAATTTCTGAATAAATACAGAGAAGTAGCTTTGTCAGAAAAACACCATTTAAGTAGGTAATCTTACAATACTTGTATATAGGTGCCATTTTACTTTTATTCTATGTTTTGATTTAGAAAATTTTCTTTAAACTTTTCCTGTCCCATGTTATAAGTAGTTACTTTGATTATAATCTTTGACTATAATTTTAATTATATAATATATAACTTTTATTTTAATTTCCTTGTATATTCATTGATTCCATCTGTTTTATTGATAATCATGATAAAATCATTGCTTTATAATATGTGATGCTGACCATTAATATATTACTAGGTCTTTGCTCAACCAAAATTTAAAATAGTGTATAATTTTCAGAAAGCCATTTTAAATAAATTCTTACCCTAGCATGAATTGCTTTTGAAAAATTGTTGAATGATATATAAAACTAATAATATATAGTAATGTAGAATGAATAGCAAGTTAAGTTAAAATCAATTATTTTTCAATAAAATTAAACCATTTTGTTTTGCAAATAGATTTTTAGTTTATTAAAATACATATTAAAACTTATTAGACATTAAAAATAATTCTTTTTTGTAGAGAGTTATCACCAAATCACCCTCTGAATGCAATCAATATTATTTCAGTTGGGAGATAGAAATGTTTATCTTAATTTTTAATCTTCTGCACATTTCCCATTAGCCATAATGAATAAGTAGTATAATGTGGCATTCTCAGATAATACTCCTAGATTTTCTGTTGGCCACTGTGGCTACAGAAATACTGGACCTAACATGTCAGTGTTCACTTTAATACATAGGTGGTTTACAAAGTCACCTATAAAGTTGTCAAAAACTTTCATCAAACTAAATAATGAGTTAGTGAACTTGACCAGAATTAATTCAGAGTCGCCGTGTGGTCACATAATGGGACAAGATATGTTGACATTTACCAGAGTTTAATGCTCATGGGAGTGAGACAGGGTGGTTCATGGTGGATTTTGAGAAATTCACTGAAAACAGAATGGAAGGAACTGAATTTGGCAAGAAAATGTTGGATTAATTGTAGAGTAAAAAGACTGAATTCAGCTGAGGATTTAGCTCAGCAGCACAAGCACCTGCCTGGCAAGCATGAGGTCGTGAGTCTGATTCCTAGTACAAAAGAAAGAAGGAAGGAAGGAAGGAAGGAAGGAAGGAAGGAAGGAAGGAAGGAAGGAAGAAAGGAAGGAAAGAAGGAAAGAAAGAAAGAAAGAAAGAAAGAAAGAAGACTGAATTCAGAGAGCCAAATGGAGTACAGAAATTATAAAAATAGGCATATTGATAAAATACATATATATCAAAGTTGAATGGAAACCAGAAAGTTTTGAGGTTATATTTTCACGTACTTCTCTTTTGAGACCTTATTTTTCCATTATTACAAAATAAATATAGTAAAGCTATTCCTTTTCAACTCAATTTGATTAAACAAGGAATTACATAGAAAACAGAGCTCACTCTATGCAGTGGCCTTCTTATGAACAAGTTGAATTGGAAAACTCACGTCTTTTTAATTTTGCTTTTAAGAAAATTGTTTTAAAACATGGCATGAATGTCAGAGCTATGCCCCTACCAAGCCCAGGAACTGAGAACTCTTTGGGGCAGATGAATGCTTATACCGAGTATTGGAATAGTATTGGTATTGGAGTATCATAATAAAGAAGTGAATTTTGCTTTGAAAATGTCTGCTTTTCCAAAATGTCTAGTTTGATTGTAGTGTTATGAAAGTCTCACATTTCAGGTTTCCAAACTGAGCAATTTTTTTCAATTTTCTCTTAGTCTAAACATCTTGATTTTTTTTTTTTTTTGGTTATTTTGCTTAACTTTTATTAACAATTGGATTTCTGACTCGATCTTAAACTTTTTGTGCTGGTGGCCACTACCAGCATGTTTAATTTCTGGCTCTGGAATACTTGGTGATTCTTGGTAATATTTCTGAATGTCATTTTAATTTCATCTTTATAGTAGGATGAGTGGTTTTACTTCTTCTGATAGTAAACGTTTGGGATACATTTTCTGTAGAATAAGTTTGAAACTCAATAGAAAATTGAGAAAGTAGGACTTTTCTTTAGGGAATATATTCCTTAGCTAAAATACATTGCAACTGAAGAAAATTACTGTTCATGTGTTTTTGCTTTTTCTTAGTCTTATTTTTATATTAAAAAATCATGAATAAATTTCTGATGAACATTACAGCTGCATATACGTACAGTATAATGCAGTGCATCTAGTTTTAGCAACTGAGTAAAATAATTGAAATTTGAGTAAAGAAAGAATTTAGAAAAGCATTTTGGGCTCTGACCATAGCTTAGTGTAGAACTATTCCCTAACATGTTTAAAGTCATTGATTTGATTTCTAGAATTAAAATACAAACAAAAACTTTTCAACCTTACCTTTTTATTGTTTAAATACATATTTTCAGAACAACAACTATAGAAAATCATAGTTGTTATAAATTTCTTTCACTCTTAAAATATTAGAGTTTCAATGCTAACTCTATATTTCACTACTTCTTGGTTGTATTTGCTAGCCTTTGTATTTTAGTGTTAAATATTGATCTTATTTAACCCC
>RJWM01004960.1:0-95556 GCA_004363535.1 Dasyprocta punctata | reverse complement strand
CCTATCCTTAGGACACTCAGAGGAGTGGCCAGTGCAAACTTCAGGAAAATCACATTCATCATCTCCTGGCCTGCACATGGACCCTGCTTTTTTTAACTGTTGAAGGAAACAGAGACTGAGTTTTTGGCACACTGAGATAGGTAAGGTTCAGTAAGTAGGTGAAAATTTGACCATGCAATCTATCTTTAAAAAAAAAAAAAAGGCTCTAAGAGTGCATTATAACTTCCTTCTCCATTCTACTGAGGATTGTTGTCATTTGCGAATGCTTTGGCTTTTATGTAATTTTAAGGAAGATAAGATCATGATTTGAAACTTTGTTATTAATGCAGTCTTAGAAGTGTAATGGAGATAAAATGGCAAAATGAGCAAGTATTCTCATTTATCTTATATTTTCTTAATTGCTTGCTCCAGTATATCACCCCTTTGCCTGAATACAAATGAGAACCTCCACCTATATAATAATAATCAATACCTCCATGTGACCTGGAAAAATACTCTGGCTTTTATTGCTGGAGGAAATTGTGTGGGGAATCTGCTTGTTCAACTGTTCCTTATGCATTTATTGGTACTGATTCTGGAGAGATTTGAAGATGAAAAAGACATGTTTCTTTCCTTTGTGAGCTCACAGTCCAGTAGGGTGACTGAAGTATCAATAAACCCTTGGACAGAGTCATCTAGTCTCCTCTAGGATTATTTCTCCACTTTATTAGCCATGACTACTTTCAAATCCCAGTATAATTTTTTTCTCCTTTAGCTCAAATTGTTGATACATAATTTTTACTCCCAGTTGATGTTATATAGGTTGGTAATAATTTACAGAAGGACAAGAATTGTGCTAGTCATGTGACGACTCCTAAAACACTGAAAGATACTTACTGGCTTCTCTACTCCTTAGGTCAAAGCATCAACCTGGGCTCAGAAGTCTGCGCACCTCTGAAGAGGTATTACCAAGAATTTATGGAGATTGTCCATGGCCAGACAGCTCTTTGAATTTGCATAATTTAAACTGAAAATAGAGAAACTATTTCCTAGCCAAGTGTCTCACCTGACAAGATTCACAGCATTCTCCTTGTGCACAGGCAAATCCTGGCTTCAACATACAAGTGTGTGCATCACAGCAAGGATTAGTGCACTCCTAGCAATAATCAAACATTAAGTATCAGAAGATTGATTCGTGGGTTAGCTTTTGTTTAAACAGAAGCACAACAAATCAACTGATTAATTTCTCAGAGGTAAAGATGACTGCATGATCCCTGGCTATACTATGTGGGTAAAGGTTACAGTTTGGAGCTAGTGTTTGGGACTTTGGCTGCATTTCCTTCCCTCCTTGCTCTTCAATACTCCAGAGTTTATGAGTCTTCGTGGGTAGGGGTAGAGTCCCAGGTCTACACACTGTGCTCCCCTGGCAACTCCCATTCCCTGGAAGTTCCTATTGATTCCTTATGCCGAAATTTGATGTGAAACAATACAGTTTCTAAAGATTTGAATTTGACATTTGTTCAAGATGTCAAGAAGAGCAGGCTGACCTTTCTTCTAAAAAAGTGTATATTTGTATAATAACAACAAGATGTATAATAACAACGAACTCTATCACCTTGAATAAAATTGTCTATGTCTGATCAGGTATGGTACTTCCTGAGTTGGAATGCAGCTGTAGAACCATTCTGAAGAAGACACATGGGCAAGAGAACCAGTTTCCAAAATGAAGAACCTCTTTATATTTAACCTAAGTTATACAAAGATGAGTTCTTATATCTCTGGACAGATCACTGTCCGCATTCTGACTGTGAAATCTCATGAGTGCATCCCAATTTGGCTATTTTTGAAATGAGCATGGATACTAAAAATGTGGTTTTCAGAGAAGTGGCATCAATAGAACCTTGCAGCTTGGTAGCAGTGCAGACTCTTAGCCCAGCTGCAGACTTACTGAACCAGAGTCTATTCCCTTAACAACTGCCTCAGGTATTTGTATGTGCTTCTTAATTTGAGCGACAAGTTGTCTAGGACACCTACTTATTTGATGAGCTCCTGAAAGAAATAGTTCTATGATGGGAAAAAGCAGATTAAGAATGACTTTAAATTTTGCATTGAAAACTTTGTTTCTAAATGTTCTAAAGACCAAGACTGTAATAATTATGTGAAATTTTTGAGAATTGCTGTTCTACGAAGAATTTCCTAATAATGAGAAGTGTCCAGTTGTGATAAAGAATATCCCCCTGCAGCCATAAGTAAAACTCAGTTGATTCACAATAACAGATTTTGTAAGATGGCTATGTGTTACTGTGCGTGAGAGTTCATGTGTAGTGACACTTAAGGGGCCTTCTCACAAGATGAGCCAATTAATATACAAAACAAGCAAATACAAAGATGCTGAGCTCTAGTAAGATCACTATACACAATGCATGATTTCTTAAGAAACCTTGAAATGAGACTGCCCCAACATCTTGTTTTTATATGGAAAAGAACTTCAGTTTTTTAAAAGCCTTATAAAAGGAACATGAAAGGTTAATATGATTAACGGCTATATCCCTACTTAGATTTCAACTGAGCTTAAACTTTATAATTTAAAGACAACATCATTCTCAAACACCTGGATAGGGCCACAGTCGCACTCCTCTCCTTCATCTACTTTCTTGTTCCCACAAAATGGGAAGTCATTCAAATTGTCAGGAAATGGAATATTGAGCATGCAGGTTGGTTTATAATCCTTCAGGTACTGCTGGTACTGGATGTGACTGCATTTACTGAATTTTATTGCAGGAATGCTAGAGATAGGATGAGATAAAAATAAAAATTTATTGTATGAATGCATCGTGGTACAGCAGCTGTAAAAGTTGCATGAAAAATTTAGAAAGGACAAATTTAAATGTTCGCTGTGAGAGCAGAGCAGGAACTGGGCTCGTCATTGTTGAAAATATCTGAAAACACAGCTAACACATGATATTTCAGTCAAAATACTCTAGCGATACATCCTCCAGGAAATCATTCCTGAAGCCCACATTTTGGACTATTGTCCGTACTTGTTGCTCTCATATCTGCCTCCACGACACTGGGTTAAAGTAGTTTTATAGTACTGTACGTCTATGCTCACCATCCCAGCAATATTAAAAGCTTCACAAGGCAAGGACTGTACCATGGTCAAATTTTTTTAAAAACATCCAAACCAGGCATGGTGGCACAAGCCTGTAATCTCAGCTCTCTAAAAGGCTGAGGCAAAAGGATCATAATTAGGAGCTCAGCTTGGGCAACTTTTGAGACTCTGTCTCAGAAATAAAAATAAAACATACTGGGGATAGAGCTCAGTTTAAAGGCCTTGAGTTCAGTCCTCAGTGCCACAAAGACAAATGAAAAACCTACTAGTTAGCACAGTGCCTGGTACCGAGTGATTATCTATGTTTGCCAAAACCAAATTATTTAATAATGAATAATGTCATAAACATGCTTAGGAATGTCATATACTTCTTTTAAAATAAAATTTGCCTCCCTTCTATCTTTCATTTGTCTACCTTGACAGTATTATTCACACTGTGATTGAACATGGAAGGACTTTAAGAATCGTGATTACATTGGATGGGGATGGGGGACTCTATGAATAAGACTAAGTATGTAGATAATCAGGTAAAATTAGATGCTGATTTCTGAGATCTCAGTTTATGCCCCGGCCACTGTGTTTGTGTATTTTAGCTATTTTAAGTAATTTAATCTATATGGAAGGGTTGATTGCCATTAATCTATATGGAAGAGTTGATTGCCATTAACAGACACTTTCTTAGTATACACTAAGCATTTTGCACACCTACTATGAAGAGATCCAATGATGTACAAGGCAGAACTAACCGCCAGGTGATTCACAATTTAACAGGGAATGCTTGGTATCCACTCATTCTGTGACTATTTGTGGGGGACCTAACAGGTTCCTGGGAATTTCTAGACCATAGTAATGTAACAGTGACCAAAAAAAGACAAAGCCTTTTGACTTCAAGGAGCTTACATTTCAGTTAAGGAGGAATGTAATAAATAATCTTACCTTTTACATAGGATATGTTCAATAGGGAAAAGTACAAAGGAGAAAATCAAACAAACAAAAAAGAAGCGGGTAAAAAAAAATACCAGAATACATGTGTGTGATGAAAGAGGATTGAAAAGTTGGGTCAGGTGGCCAAGGAGAGCTTTGCTGAGAATGATACTTGGGTAAAGATGTGAAGGAGGAAATTATAGTAAAGATGGCAAACCAAGGTGTGTAGAATCCATTTCTCTCATACTTATGTTTTTTGAGGGTGGTGCTAATCAGTCATAGTGTACTTTCATAATGTGTGCTGATGGAGTTTTAAAATTTCTTTTCATGAATCACTAAAGAGGGACATTACCAGGTAATAAGAATTAGAGCCCCAGAAGTTCATTCCTCATTATGTCTGATTTTGTAATAGAGCTTCCAGGAAATAACACTTAATAGCAACATATCGCTAAAATAAGGCTCCAAAATATTTAATAGGCTATATTCCCAAAATATTTAAATGTACTCCTTGCATTATCTGAATCTCACCTTCCAGCACTATCCATCACGCATTTTCCCAAAGGACAAGTGCATGGGAACTCATCATGCTGCATCCCTAGGTTATGTCCCAAGTGATGTGCCATTCTGTTCGCAATTATATTTATGTCTGGTAAAAGATCCTGATGCAAAAAAAAAAAAGTGCTCATTAGAAATTTTTCAAAGAAAGTACACTGCAGTCCATACACAGCACTGTGGCTATTGGCTGAAAGCTCCTCGTTAACTGAAGGATTTAATTACTTTCCCTGTGTACTTTAGTTCTTTCATTATATAATGCTATAATGCAGATGGGAAAATAACCTTTCAAGTGTCTATAGCTCTAAAGTTTTGAAGTGTGTGTGTGTGTGTGTGTGTGTGTGAGAGAGAGAGAGAGAGAGAGAGAGAGAGAGTATTATTCACTGTTGGGTTTACAGAGACTCAACCACAACTATAGCTAAAAAATTCTAATGTTGCTATAGGCTGAATGCATGTGTCCTTCCAAAATGCATGTGCTGAAGCACTAGCCCCAAGAAATGGAGATGATAAGGTCATGGGTACAGAGCCTTCACAAATGGGATTACTGCCCTTCTAAAAGAAGTACCCAAATACCTTCTGCCCTTCTGTGTGTCCTGTGATGACACAGCAAGGAACATGTGAACTTTGAGTCAGACAGCAGACTCTCACCAAAGACCGAATCTGCCAGTACCTTGACCCAAGGCTTCTCAGTCTCCAGAATTGTGATGAGTAAATTTTTGTTTTTTGTTAGCCATGCCATTTATAGTACACTGTTTTGTTAGAGCAGCCTGAATGAACTAAGAGAACTGTTCTGCACTATCTAATACATGTTTAAACGTTGTCCTCTCTATAGCTATTCAAAGGGAACATGAAACTATGTGATGCTCTTGCCTTCAATTTATGATCTGATACTGACATTACATGTAATTTTATGAGTAGAGTTTCTGTCATGAGGAAATCTATAGGTCAGACATATAATATCTGTGACAGTGTGGTTCATAATTGTAATGCATGTTTTAATGCTTATATTAGTGATAAAATATTTCCAAAAAAGGATAGGCTATTAGGTTACCATAAAGCTAATGAAGCATTTTTAATATGTTCACTTTATTCATATAAACTTTAAAATGTTTCCTGGACTGATTAAAATGTAAGTGAAGTGGTAACAGCCTACATCAGAGTAGATTGACTGTATTATATAAAAGTTAAGTTACTGAAATTCCAAAGCTAAAGCTATAGGCATAAAAAAAGTATAAATAAGTTTTAAAATTAAAATAGTTCATGTAGCAATTTAATAAGCATTGGTTTCTAAGTTTGAGCTGGCACAGCATAACTAAGCAAAGAAATAAAGGAAGTAAATACACACCTTCAGGTTTTCAATAGTCTCTATATAGGGTTACTTGGTCAGCATTTATTAGAAACTTGAGACTTGGAAATGGATTGTGTTTTCTGAACATGAATTGCAAGCCAGGTTTGATAAAATGTATTATGTGTTTCTTTTCAGCACGAGAAAAATTATCCTTACTTGCTAAATAAGTCAACACATTTCATCCCTATGAATACTTACATTTAATAGGCAGGAGAGCTTTACTAATCATATACTAATCTGGGTATGTTGTTCATTTGAATGCTTACATACTCTAGTTTACCTTTATTATTCATCTGTAGTTTTTTGCAAGACATTTCTTTTCTCATTTAATAAAGGAAACGTAAGTTTCCATAACATGTTGGTGGGAATATATGACAAAATGCATATATAGGGTCTCAATGGGACACAGAACATTGCAGAAATTTGATTTCAACATTTTGATTATGCCATGTGATATAAATAGAACTGACTCACCTTAACAATGCTGGCGGAATAACTGGGCAGGCACATACCCCCTGGATAAGAAGCTCCTTGTGCGTGTGTGTAGAGCCACTTCCCACTACAGACATGACACATACACACTCCTCAGTGTGAGTTAGGAGTTTAACACAAAAATTCAGTAGCATTGAACCACCACAATGCTAATACCTATGCATATGAAAGTGCCTTCTTATTTCTCCAATTCTGGAATTGAGTATGAATTAGTTGATATTTACCTCATTTTGAACTTACACTACAGCAGAGGTATCGAAAAAGCTAACTCAAACTCAATCTGAAATCATAAAACAAAGATAGCTTTTAAAAACAAAAATTAAAGCTAAGTGTCTGATTTTTCTTGAGTCTATCCTAAATTCGACTCTAGGTAAAACCACTTAAATGACAAATAAATTAATGGATTAAATTTAAAAATGTTCAAGGGAACAAATATGAAACAATGTACTCAACACCATGATTAATTATATACAGTTGAAAAACCTTAAAATTTTAATCAATCTTAGAAACTCAGAGAGGATTTGATACCTATAATTAAATGTTTAAAATAGCTGCCATATAAAAAGGTGACCATTCCAGGATTACCTAAAAAAGGCAAACGAAGATACATGTATTATACGTATCCATATTTAATTTAATTCAGAAACAACTTTTCCAATTGGATCACAATAAAGAAACTCTCTCTTGGGCTGGAAGACAACATTTCAAATATATAGGATTCAAATACAAAATAAGTGACCAGGCGAGCTCACCTCTTTTAGTCTTTAACCTCTTTGATCAAGTAGGTACACTCTGTTTCTTTATTAATGATGTATTTTGGTTGCTGCATTCTATGTGTCAGGTTTTCAATATGCCATGGAGGAGCTTAGAATTCTAGTCTTCCTGAACTCAAGACTCAAGGGGAACACCATGAACAGAGGTGAATCACCAGGGTAAAGATGGTCTAGAATCTCGTTTCCCTCATGGTCACTCAAAAGCAAAAGTAACTCTAGGACAATGCCATACAGACTGTCTTAACACATAGAGACAGTTTTATTCTATGTGAATAAGAAGGAGAACTACACAGAAAACCCAACACACAAGAAGTCCTAAATAGGATGTCCAGTTGGATATTTAGTATCAATTTACCCGCCTCTCCTACTTTGTTGGCAGACTTCCTGTTGATATGGGAAGCTACTGACCAGGATAAAAGAAATGTTACATAGGTAAAAAATTGGCCACTATATCTATTTAAATAATTCTCAACCTACTTACTAAATAGTTTTAAATATTTGCACAGAGGGAAAATGTTATTCACACTCATTATGAAGTTTATGGGAATACTTTTACTACCACTCATCTTCCATAACTTTAGGGCATGACAGTGCTTAAAAATTCAAGCCCAAGACAGGCATGACATCGTTGCAGACATAAACTATGATCCATCCGGGTGTGAAAAGCAGGACTGATGCTACTTTGGTGGTCTAGTTCACACTTATTAAGTACCGAAGAACTGGAATTGACCTCCGATAAAAGGCTTTGAAAGTTTGCGGTTACTGAGTTCAGCCTGAAAGCTAATGTCTAGATAACACCAGAAAGAAGACTAGCAAGATGCATTTGCAGCTTTTTGGTGAAATGCTGACATTATGGGTAGATAAAGTAAGTAACCTAAGAGCTACACTAATGTAGTAACTTTAGGTTCATCAAAAAAGATACTAAAAAGTTACAAGATAGTGGTACTACTAGTTTTCTTAGTTCATTGAAAATAGTGTTCATAGAATTTTTTATGCCTTTATCTTGTACTTTGAGTGACTACTTTGAAGATAATAATATGCAGTGCATTAGCTATTGTTATTCTTTGATTATTTTGTTTTATTTTTTCCATAAAATTAAAAAAAAGAGAGAGATCCTAAATGATGCCATTGCTCCAAAGCAGTTCTCCTGCAATTGAACCTTACTTAGAATAAGGGGACTATGCCAAACATAAGGCTGTATTAAGTTTAGTCCTTTAACTGCTTATCACTTTTTTCTGGACTAAGAATTATGAAAGATATTTTGAATAACAAAAGTTGTAAAAATGGACCCAATCTAAAAGAAATTAATGATTGAATAAACAAACCTAAACTTCTCTTTTGGGATCTAAAAGTTGTGGCAGGTTTAGCTTATCAAATTGATTGTCTTCTTTATCACACAGTAAAGAAGATTGTTGTGGGAAGTGGTGACTGGATGCATACACTGTGATGAGAGGAAATGTCTAGAGAGTGAGATACTTCCTGGAAACGCACATTTTGAGAGACTATTGTAGTGGCATGACATGGGAGCATAAGTGAAGTTGGAATTGGGTGCTAAGCAATGTACGCGGATTCTCTAACTACTTAACTTACATAAGGACATTTTCTGCTCTGATCAGGTATGGGTCTATTACATTTTTCCTGTCTATCCTTCCCTAATTTTGGAAAGGAAGGTTTCTAAATAGTCAGCTTGGAAATTCTCCATACAATTAGAAATAACATTTTTCTTTGTGTCCTAACCTAAAGTCAATTGCCTTAAAATTATTTTTGTTGTTCATTTGTTCTGTTATCTATTTTAATAATCCACCTAAGATGTGCAGGATAATGGTCACATACCTCAGTAACAAAGCATGATCAAAATTCTTCCTTTTCTTAAGGAACGTCTCTTGCCAATTTGAAAAACGCAATAAGGTAGTCTCTGTATTGGAAACTTGTGCTATTTTGTCTCCATTTGTCCATATTTCAATTCCAACCAACGTTACATGAATGTTCAAGGTGTTATAAATCTGTTCAAAGAAGAAATATTTTCACAAACTCAAGCTGCTAGATGAAACCTTTACCATTATTATATTCTTTTGTATTTCTTAAAAGAATAGTAATTTTAACATGTGACATGTCTGATCTAAGAGTGTGGGTATTACTTTACAAGCACATGTCTTGCAATGGAATACAGGGTGTATTGTGCAGAATACTGCATGTTTTCCTATGATCAACAAAGAAATTGACCAAAATGCTTATTTTTCCTTGAACTATCATATGCCTTTTAAGCACTGATCTCAGAATATGTCTAGAAGAAGACATTTATTAAAGTTCTGAGGTTATGAATTATCTCAAAATGAATTTAGTAAAAGTGGCATATGGTGGAATGAATGCACCTTACTTTTCTCTCTAATTTAGACCAGGAATTGGTTCTATGGAAAGTTAGAAACCTGGTATCAATGTTTGAATTGATCTTCATGATTGATTTTTATAACTAAATTTTCTGCCTGAGAAACCTTACTGGGGATTACTCAAACCATGAAGAAATGGTGGCAGTCTATGAATCTTTTCACCTCTTTTCCAAACTGCTTTATAAATACCTAGCCGATAGATACTTTTGTGCCAGAATAAGAGAAGACAAAGTTTAGCAATGATCATGAATATTTTGAGACAAAGGAATATACAATATATCCTTTTTTATATTTCAAAACAGCTAGTTTAAAGTACCAGTTGAAGAAGAATTAAAGACTAATTAATGAACACTGAATTAAGAACCGAATTGGAAAAGCCATTCATGCATCACTAGAGAATAAAACTCCTTTTCAAGAAGTTTGCTAGTGATATAATTCCTGTTACAATAACCTTCTGTAATTTTCTACTTAACCTGCAGAATGTGAATATACTGAATTTCATGTTTCCTTACAATACCTCTAAAAGATCACCTCATGACCACAAGAACTAGATTCTTTTAGCCCCTCATGCGTGTTGACATTTAATCAAACAATGACCTCAAAATCTACCCTGGTACCTATGATTACCATTCCTGTTCCTCTTGGCCTTCATCTTATTGTTGGACAAACATTGTAAGTCGGGGTCTATAGAGCAAGAATTTTTTTAAACATGAACTTTGTTGAACCTCTCTATTCATAGATGGTTTTTACATTCACAAAACTGAATGCAATTGAAAATGGAAATATTTGCCGTCCTAAGATATATTCTGCTTTAGTGAAAAGATAACCTCTGAAATAAAAGTCATGTTTTATCTTCTCAATACTTGGATTAGTTTGACATATTTATTTGGATGCTCATATAGAATTGACCTAAGCCTTTTATCACAGACAGAGAACTTAGATTTCTAAGACAAAAGAAGACATAATATAATTAAAAATGAGAGCTATTTTAGTGAAATAGCATGAATGTTGGCCCTGATGAGTTGAGGTCTCTCAGCAGTGGGGAAGGACAATGAACCTTGAGAACTACTTGTGCAGTATCCCATGGGCAAGTATTCCCTATGTCTGGAAACCAAAAGGATAACAGAGGCTTCCCTGTGACCTACACCCAGGCTAGCAGGTAATGAGTAGTAACAGCAGCAGAGGAGCACTTAAGAAGACATGAGAGTTTAAGGGAAATCTTTTCTGAGATACAGGCTCTGAATGAAGGCATAAAGTGAGACAAGAACATGGAGAAATACTTCTGAACCAGGACCCACCTGAGGCACAAGATAGACTGACGCAACTCAAAGCGATGGTGCTCTTCAGGTAACAGTAGCAACAACAAGACCTTAAATCAGCTCAATTTCTGGCAAGATTGATGACCTGGATAATGACCAAGCCAAAGAAGAAGGGTATTGTGTTCAGGCATAACGATTATTTCATTATTTCTACCACTCTATACATGAAGTCCACTATGCAGTAAAACATGGAACACAGAAATATCATGGGAAAACAGCCTATTGTTGAAGGGAAAAGAGTTGACAAAACTAGACTCACAGGTGCTGACTGACAGGGCATTTAAATTGATTATTGGTGTTAAAAACTCTAGTGGAAAAGAAGGATGTGGTTTGCAGAATTTTAAGATGGATTCCTGTCCTTTGATACAAAAATCCTATACAATTACCACCTCTTCAGTAAGGGCAGAATGGTGCATATTTTGCTATTGTAATTAGATCATGCTGTATGGCAAAGGTAGTAATCAGTAAAGTTAAAAAAAAGGAAATTTACTGTGGATAAACCCAACCTAATCCTTCATAAGAAAGACCAGCAACCTGAAGTAGCAGAGATTCTTCTGCTAGACTAGAGAAGCTGCCAAGGTGTGAAAGGATTCGTGGTGGGCATTGTGTGTGAAGGAATTATCAGGACTTCTGGAAACAAAGATGGCCCCAGTTGATGCTCGACAAGAAATCCAGTGACCTGAGCCCTAGAGGTGCATGGACTGACTTCGACCAACAACACAAATAGGGACCCCATCCTTCAGCATTACAAGGGCCTGATCAGAGGAGCCAGTTGTGCTGTACCTAGACTGGCCCAACAAACCGAGATGAGAAATGAACACAGTTTCATCATGCTAGGTTTGTGGTAATTTGTTATTCAGAAACAAACATACAAACAACAATAGAGTGAAAAATGCCCTTGAAAAGAGTTGAATTCTAGTAACCAGGTCAAAACTTCAAGCAGAACTGAATGAAAATAATAGAAACATGTACATTAGCAGAGATTAAGAATGCCTTTGATGAGTGTATTAGAAGACTCAGAACAAATAAGGAAAAGATTCTATTAGCCTCAATAGAAATTACTCAAATTGAAACACAGTTAAAAGAGTGAAACAAACACAAGAGAAGGTCCAATGCTACAGAAAAAACAAAGTTTTATGTATACATACATATGAATGTATATATATGTACACATATATATGTATATATACATACACATATCTGAAAGATATATTTATATTATATTTATATAGTACATAAACAGTATATATAATATATATCTTTCAGACATATATATTATATATAATATGTTTATGTACTATATAAATCCATATATTTATATTATATATGTATGGATATATTTATATAATATAAATATATCTTTCATATACCTAATACATATATATATATTCAGAAAAAGAGATAATAAGTTGAAAAAGCACTTTAAAAACATGATAAAGTAATAGAAAACTTTAAATTACAGATCCAAGAAGTTCAAAGAATCTAAGTAATGGGAAAACCATGCACACACACTTTGATCAAGGTATGCCCAACAGATACATAGACTAATCAAAATATTATTCAATGGTAAAATCTGAAAGAATTTGATTAACAAAATAGAGTAGTATTAGTATCTCTAAGTATCAAACAAGTAACCAGAACCCTATACCAATATAAATAAATAATCAAGCAAATACGTTAATGAGGGAAAAGAGCTAAATCTCCTGTGCAGAAGAATTCAAAGTAACATCTGTGCATGTATATACTCCACTTCAAAGAGCAGGAGCATGACTTGGCACACTTGAAGGTAAGTTGTACACACTAACATTTTTCCAACAAACAGAGAAGGGTAAGGAGTGAAAATTGAGTAATTCTACCATGGGGAAACCTGATAGCCATCACTTAAGCCAGGTCAAGGTCCTCGGTGATAAATGACATTGATCATGATGAAAATGGGACATCATCTTTGTGCGTTTTCTCCAGAAAACCATAATCTTCTAATCATAAGAAAGTATCACAGAGATTCCAACATAGGTGTATTCTATAAAATGCCTGACACGTACTTCTAAAAGCTCTCAAAGCCATCAAGTAAAAAGAAAGCCTGAAAACCTATCACAGCATGAGAGGTGTGAAGGATATGGAGGTTAGATGCACTGTGGAATACTGGGCAGCATCCTGGGACAGAAAAAGAATGTTAGTTTAAAACAAAGAAATTTTAATTATTTACATTTGCTCAATAAAAATGTAATGATGGCATTTTATCAATTGTTACAAAGGTATCCAGTGAATCTAAGATGTTAATAATAGGAAAAACTGGGCTTGAGATACTTGGGAGCAATTTATTCTACTTTCACATGTTAGAAAAATATATAAAACTGCTCTAAACAGAAAAACTTTAAAATAATGTATGAAAATATCATGAAAGGAGGCTTTGATAATTTAAAGTATGTTATAAGGTACTTTTATTTGTGTATCAGTGCAATACTATTTGAAGTTAGACTGCTTTATTAAATATATAGTATAAACCCATGGTTAAATACAAAGTATTTTTAAAGACCCAATGGTAGAGATAAAAACAGAATGATCAAAAAATACTTGATTCACTATGAGATAAGATTAATACTATTAAGAAGAATAAAAATGGGAGAGGGGGACTTAGAGGAGGGAGTAAAGTGAGAGGGAAGGGGTTAAAAGAATCAAGCTGTATAATGCACATGTACCCCCTCCCCAAGATGATTGTAAACTGCAGGTACTGCAAAATATCCTCTTCAATAGCTGGCAGGAAACAAAAACCATATCAATAACTGCAGCAAATGTAAATCATGCAAACATATGCATTAAAATACAGAAATGATCAGATTTTACCAAAGAAAAGCTGCCATCTATAAGAACATGACTTTAAACACAAGAACAAAGATAAGTTAAAAGCAGAAATAGCAAAACATCCTATCATGTAAACACAAACCAAATGAAAGCTGAAATGGCTCCATTGGTGTCAAAGCAGGCTTAAGAGCAATGAACATTTACAGCGGACACAAAGCGTGATGATAAAGGGATCAAGCCAAAAAGAAGTCATGTAATCTAATGCCTCCGCCTCTGATAACAAAACTTCACAAACATGAAACAAAATCTGGTAACAGAGAGCAAAGAGATATTCCCAGTATCACAGTTGGAACTGAATATTTTCATCTCAGTAATAAGTGGTCATAAAATTAATTAACAAAGAGGCAGAAAATCAAGAAAATTCTATCAATTAACTTGAAATAACTGACAATTACAGAAAACTCTATTCACTCATATCAGAATACTCTTTTATTTGTTTGTTTGCTTTATCAAGTACACATAAACCAAATTCTGGATCACAAAATAAACCACAAAAAAATCAAAAGAAATAAAATCAAACAAAACAAATTATCTAATCCTAATGGAATAAGAATTAGAAATCAAAAACAAAAATGCAAAGAATCTCTATTTGAAAATTAAATAACACTGTCTGTAACTACTGAACCCAAGAAAAGCCCATAGGGACATTTGAAACACTTTTATCACAATAAAAATTTTAAAATAAAATATAAGAATATTTCTGGAAAACAGCCAAAAAATAGTATATATATTCCATATGACCCAGTATTAGTTATTTACATGAAACAAATGAAAATTTATGTTCACGTGTATGACTGTATATAAACATTTAAAGTAGTTGTATTTAGAATAACAAAAACTACAAATAGGTTAAATGTCCCTCAAGTGTTGAATGAACAACCTCTACCCTAGAGGAGCCATTCTTTTTAGCATCTTCCTATGGCTCCTCTTTATCCTGGTGATAAATAGGGCAGGGGTGTTTGCAATGTCTTAGCAGTTAGCAAAGAAAGATCTATGCAATTTGAAATTTGTTTTAAAGGATTAAGCTTTATTATAATGTAAGCACATTAATAATTTTAAGAGATTTTACTGAATTTGTTACCTTCATTTTTAAACCAAATCATGGGTAATAAGGTACTACTTGAAGGATTTTATAGAAGGTCATAGACCACTGATTTAGAAAAGTGAGATTTAGCTTGAATGTAATTGGATTTCAAATTCTTTGCATGTTGCTTCATAAATTTTGAAACTAGAGAGCAGTGTTTGAAACTTACTTAAATAGTAAGTGGAACTGACTTAGAAAATAAAAACCTCAAACCTGTGGCTTGTTGCTATGATTTTCATTAGAGTTTTGTTTATTAGTTTGTTTGGTGAAGCTCTGGAATTTGGACCACCTCAGTATCAAGGTTACTTCAAAGTCCAGCAGAGAGCTAACATAAACATTTCTTTGCATTTACATTTTCACTTCATTCAAATTACATCAATCCTTACCATATTGACAAAATTGACCATTCCCCAAATTCTTCTCCTTAGGTTATACTGAGGATTGCTATTCCTGCGATACTGGAAATGAAAACAGCATTAATGGTATGAACTGAGTAAAATTTCAACAAAATACTTCAACCAGTATGAGATATTACAAAGAAAAAATGCATTGGAACAATGAAGAAAGAACGAAGAACTGTTTAAGGCCTGGGCAACATATGGAGGGATTTTATTCTCAGTCCTGGGGAGCGTGCCTCCTGCTCCAAGCAGCATCCCGGGCCCTTAGACAGGGCCTCACTACGTTTCCCAGGCTGGGCCCAAACTTGTGACCCTCCTGCCCTTGCCTCCTGAGTAGTTGGGATTACGCACATGCATCACCATGGCCTGCTGAGATGGACTTTTTAATACTAAATAACTAGATGCAACAATCTCTGAAGACATATTTTAGCTCAGTACTACATTAGGGTTTTCTTTCCAACTTTGATTGGCCTCTTTTATGTTTCATTGTATTTCATTACAGTAATAAACCAATTGATTGGTATTCTTTAGAGGCCACTGTTACCATGACACAGCACCTATTAAACTTGTATAATAAGCATGATGTTGTAAACAGACACATTTCACCTCTCTTCCTGAATCTAGTGTCACCAATGATGGAACATACAATCCAAAAACTCCTTGGAGCCAGAGATGTACTACAGAGGGATAGAAAAATGATTTTCCCTGTTCTCCAGGGAAAAGCTCAGAAGACAAAACTGACTTTCTGCTGCATTCTAAATTTAGTTCTTTTCTTTCAACTTAATTTGCTTTGGGTACTATTAGCACCTTGCTACTAAGTAGTGACTAAATACACTTAACAAAAAATATGCTGTAAGGATATATGCATATAGTCATACTTCTATGACATAAATAAAAAACAAACATGCTTTTCCTGAATCCTCCTGTAGTTCCCACCCCATTTCTCTCCTATTACTTTAAATATCTAAGTGATTCCAAATACAGCATTAGCATCTTTTTAGTTTCCATCTCACATCCACTCATCATACTTTGATTTCAATTACCACTATTCTCTTGAAACTACTTTTGATAGTTCACAAATATCCTCTTAAGTGCATAATCACTTTTTAGTCACCTTTCTGGTCGTCTTTTCCACATTTAACACTGATAATTTTCTCTTCTAAGAAAATGATTCTAAGAAATTCTTTCCTAAGAAATTCTCTGACTTCACACATTCCTAGTGATTTACTGTGGGAGCCTCTTTTCCCACCAGGAAAAGATATCTCATATCAGGATTCCTATTGATTACTTGGAAGGGATTGTATAATGTACTTTACAGGGAAAGGCGCTAAACCTATCTCAGGGATCACAGGAGTAAGATAATTTATCAACCAGTTATTTCCAACCAGAAGGACTGGGTGGGACAGAGTGTGGGCTTTGTGCTCTTACTGTTAAATCTATTTTAAGTGGTTGGTGTTCTGGATACACACATATGTGTTCTGCTTTCCCCTTTCAACCTGCAAGTTTTGAGTAAAATATTTTAGGTATGATTTCTTTCAACCCAACTGTTATTCTTGCTGATAGTACCAAATTTTAGAATTAATTTTGTTACCTTTTGAATATACAGTTTAGAAACTTATGTTATCTCTTATTGGTTAAAAAGTGTGATTGGTGTATAATTCACATGTAGGTAATTTTTGCTTTGTTCCAGTTGAATTTGGTTGAGTTTTTTTCTCTTTGTGTTCATTATTCTGCAGTTCTTCCATATTGTTCACCAATTTATTTATAATCCTTATATTTCTGTAAAACTCTCAAGAATGATCACTAAAATATTACCTGTCATCCAAAGACTCATGTTCACTCCTTTATTAAGCATTTAATGTGTCCTATTTTCTCTTTCATAGTTTCTAACTCTTTGCTTCTCTGTGCTCCTTAGGTGGTAGATTTCCAATTCCTCCATCCTCCAAGTCACTGACCCTCCCTTCTCAAGTATCTAACTTTCTTTTCAATTCATTCAGGGATATATACTGTTTCCTTTCACGAAAGTTAAAACTGTTTTTCTTGTATGCCCATTATTTTTCCTAGTCTCCTCTCATTATTTTACGCCAATTTCTATTTATTTTTATAATATCAATAGCTTTAAAACTATACTTTGATTGTACAGAATTATTTTAAACATCACTGGAAGTCTTACAGCTCCTGGCAGGCTGTTTTTCCTTCTCATGTTGGTTTTCGCTTCCTTGTGCGATTCACTTTGCGTTGGGTTATTTTATTGTCTTTATGGTGCATTTTTTGACTTGAGTTCTAGTTGTTTAGCAGATCATTAGGCACTTTTTAGGGTGAAAGCTCTGCTTGGCACTTGTGCACCTGTCATTCCCTGCATCAGAGCATGGCGCAGGCGCAGGGCTCCCCTCCCTCCTACCCCATGCATGACATTTTCCCTGCCCGTGCCTACAGGCAGGTAGACATTTTCTTTATCTATTGCCATTTCCATGGATTCTTATGGTTTCCTTTTCAGAGATGAGTCTGTGCTTTATGGCTGTGGAAATACACAGAAGGCTCATTTGCAAATGTCAGTTTTTCACTCTGCAATATTTAATTCCTCAAAACCATATACCTGTATTCTATATATCACTGCTCACCAAACTTTCAAATTTTGAATGCTGTTCTGATAGAGGCTTTCTCTTGAATTCTTAGCATTTGAAAAATTTCAGGTGTTTCCTTGAGATCAACTGTAAACTCCTGGCATGTTTTCCATTTCTTGTATGTTATGCAACATTTGCAAAACTTTGTAATGGAATAAACTGTTCCAGTTTGTGTTGGTCTGCTTCACTGTTCAAAGACCCAATAGTCTTTTATATTCATCTATCTGGGGAGTCTAAAAGCACAAGTGTGAGCCCAGCAGAGAATTCTGCTTAGGATACTTTTTTGTCTAGTTTAAATCAGTGGGGTTTTATAGATACAAAAAAAAAATCAAAAGGTTCATCTGAAAACTTACCACATACTCATCTGCAACGATGAACAGCTCAATATACTTTTCCTTACGGTTTCCCTAGAAATTTATGGACAATTTAATGAAGTATGTTAATGCTTTTCTCTTTAACATTTAAATTGAAAAAAAGTCTAACAATCTCAAGGTAAGAATGTTGGTATTATTAGTATAAGAAGGTGTATGCCTATCTAATCAGTCTATGAATCTTTATTAAAAAGTCAATATATAAACATATGGCCCTACATATCCCACATTAATAATCTCGGAGCAACATTAAATTTTTGACTACATTTTCTTTCTTTGTGTGGACTTTGAGATCAAATAAAAATTATAAATAATAATAAATCCTGTTTTAATATTTAGGGTATTTTATTCATTTACAAAGTATATGTTTTATGACTAAGCTCAGGTGAAAATAAATAGTTGAAAATTAAAATTGAACTGATGGATAGTACTACACCTTGTACTTCTGCCTCCCAACCTCACAGTCTCAATTCCAAAAAAAAAAAACAGATAAATGTTGTTAATTATAGGTCATCTATTTTTAGAAAACAGAAATAGCAGGATATTCTTCTAAGTTTTCAGCATTCAGTAAACATATATGGAGGTGCATGTATATTCCCTGAGGACAAACCAGAGAGAAGATTTTCAACAACTGATGCATTCTTTTGCAGACTGGCATATTATTTACTTACTGAATTATTCAATCAAGAAACATTTGTTAGATATTAGGTATGTGTCAGATACTATCTAGACTATGAACAGGAGAAGAAGATATGCAAACATGTAGTTTGCAAGCTAACTCAGCTGAGATTTAAGAGAATAAGAACAAGATGCACAGAAAGACCCAACACATACAGGACTCTGCACAACTATTCCACCAAAAATGGAACTTGTTATTATCCTTAATTGTTTTTGACTGCTAGAACAATTCAACGACTCCCACAAAAGCGCAAGAAAAGATGATGTCTAGGATAGATTTCAAATTTCTGCAAATTTCATCCTTCAAATCACATGCAGTCCTGATGCCATTCATCTACATGGAAGTGTGTTGACAGCTCCCCTTTTTCACAGTGATTGAACACATCAGAATTTACTGTAGTCAGGGAGCACTTTCTACACAGATATCAAACAAAAGTTTCAGTTTAGAATGTCAAGCAATGCAGCATCAGATTCAGAGTAACACAAACATTTCACTAGCTGGACAGATCATCTCTCTTAAGATCATAAAAGGAATGGGAGGTATTTCACCTGCAGTGAAGGAGCCTTAAAAACAAGAGTACTCACTTCCACTTTGTGGTTTTCCTTATATTTAGTATCTTTTGGACCAGGCTTCATGGTTAAATTGAGCTCTGCACAAGAATAATTGACGGCATACAGCACCCTTGGGTTATATTTGAACACCAAATGCTCTCCCTGTGAGTATTTCACTGGTTCAATAAGATACCTTTGGTCATTTACTCTGAAGAATCCCCTGTGGAAATTGGAACACAATGTATATTCAGGATATATAACTTTTTCATTTTTTAAAACTTTACCTTTTCAAGAAAGGGAAGCTACAAGATCAAGTCCACATAGACTTGTAGTTAGGTGTTTTGAGAGGTAATAGAGATGATATGTGGCCTTTCAATGAATTAATAACTTTTTCTAAGAGTCACCTGATATAAAATTTTTAGAGGAATTCTGACAGTCCAATTTTGGCTCTGAGGTGAAGTCCAATAGCAATTGCCACCTGTGTTTGTCTCAGAGCGTTTGCAAAAACTTTATGAGTTTGTCATTAATGCATTAGTTGTAAATACATGAAAGTATAAATATTATTATGGGTAATTTCATCATGAAAGGGGTTCTCATTTCTTTTTTTATTTTTATTTTAAAGAAAAAACAATAAAAACAATGATAGAATTTCAAAAACAAGATAATAGGGGATTAACGATGGTTAATATATTGTGTATTGTTATCTTCAAAGTAGTTGCTCAGATTACAAGACATAGGCATGATAAATTTATCAAACAATATAAACACAAACCATTTCCTTTCAGTGTAAAGTGGTTCACATTTCTGAAAATGGTGTGAACTACTCAAAAGATGGAGGTTTCTTGTCTTGTCATCTATCTTTCGATATGCTCCTCCTTCATCCTTGAATTCAAAATCTACAGAGAACTAATAACTGCATATGTGACTTTTTACTTTCCAAAGACAAAAAAATTCAGACTAATTTATGAAAAGCTAAACTACTAAAGCATCTAGTGTAGTGGAAATTCACAAAACTGTCAGTCAGGAAACCCAGATTTTGGATTCAGTTCTATCACTAGAAGACTGAAGACTCAGGAGCAGGTCTCAGATTTCAGTATCTTGATTTTGATCATTAGAGCACATGTTTGATGATGGCCAGCAATCCTCCAGCTCTGAAATTCTTGATTATTATGTCAAAATGCATCTTGCCACGGACTGTATATTAGGCATTTTTGTGAAACATAAACATGAATCATAAGCTAGAGTTCATACTTACTGATGAAAATAGGTAGCAGCCCTTTCTTCATTATTTTTTTTCTGTTTACAGGCTGAGTAAAAGAAACAAATCAACTGAATGTTTTTCAAATTCATACCAAAATAAGGAAGTGGGGAAATACTCTACTTACCTCAGGCCATTACATGTGCTGATGCTAGCAGAAGAATCAAGTTCATGCATAATGGATCCTTGATAAAAACAGTGATCCTAAAATACCAGAAGAGTCTCTTAATGTAAGGATAAGTGTTTATGTTAGGTAGATATTACTAGTTAATTATTTTTTTTCAGAATATACCAGTATTCATTCTGCCAAGTTACACACTTTTCTATGCATACAATCATTGCCTTATTTTATTTATGGATATTTGAACCTGCTTTCGAGATCTTTCATTTTAATTATTGATTATTTTGTGTAAAACCATGAATGGAATCTTTCCTCACAAATTTAAGTCTATTGGGTGCTGATACTAGTTTCAGATATGTGACCCCATTGCTTATAAATGTTACTTCTTTAATCCACCCCAAGATCTTTGCCAAACGTATCCTTTTGTATTGATATTTTGATTTCCCCAGTTGCCTATAAACTTAAATTCTTGATGATTCCTAAAATTAGCTATTCCTCTCCAGCCAGTGCTCCTCATGCCTTTCACTCTTGACTGCTTCAGCCGAGTTGGAATCCTTACTACTTCTACCTGGTGTTTTGCAGGCAGGAGTAATCCTGCTCTTGGTTAAAAGACGATAGAGGGTATGTTCTGGAAAGGGGAATGAGGAGTAAAACAGAATCTATATCCACTAGAATAATATTAGTGATAGATACAAAAGCTTGTTTGGAAAATGAAGAATCCTTAACGTTGTTGCATCAGAAGGACTGGGCAAAGGATTGCAAATCCATTAACTGATCAATTGGATAGAGATTTCAGATTGGTTTCCTATGTTAAGATTTGTATCCCTAAACTTCATGAACCCTTGAGGGTGCCTTATACATAATTCACTGGAGTCCTACTTGAGCCTCCTTCTAATTAACACTGCGGAGTGTAGCAGGAATACGTGTAATAAAAGAAGATACATTGCAGTCATCAGTTTGTTGTGGTCACTTCCTTTAGTATTTGAAGGATCGTATTTCCTACACTAGCAACATTCATTAAGAGTAAGCAGTTCTACTCACTTGTGATACAGCACTTTTTGGAGCAATTAGTAAAGCTGGAATTGAGATTCAAAGTCACATCAGGAAATAATAGTTTCAAAGAAACAGTACAGGAAGGTTCTGTGAAATACCGTAATCTGAGGATTCCTGGTGAGCATTTCTCCTTTTGTGGTATAGAATGTTTCACTGTAATTTGAGCCTAGGAATTGTCTGAAAAAGGAGGCAGAGAAGTGGTGACATTTACTCAGTCTACAAATCTACAAGATAAAATCAAGCATGTGGTAGAAAGACCTTTACACTGCCTTCAAATCTCAGCAAGATATCTCCTGCCAAAAACAGAAAATACTTTAAAGTTTTTTATTAGTGCGTATTTGTACTACATAATAATTGCACTTATTGTGGGTGGTTTGTACATGTACACAACACATCTTAATTCTATTTCTGTCCATTTTTCCACCCTTCCTTCTCTGGTCTTACCAACTCTTCTTTCCCTCCCCATTTGCAAAAACTCTATTTTCATTTTTTCATCAACCTGTTTTTAAGAAATTCTTTTCTTTCCCTTCATTCCCTCTGACCCTCCCTCCATCTCTAGATTTAATGGTATTATAAAGATCATAGGAAAATCAGAAAAAGATTGTGGCAATTTTAGTAAAGTGGTATTTTATGAACAACTCAGAGTAAATGTTAAAGTCTGAGAGCCAAAATTAATGCAAAAGCCTGTGATATATATGAAACATATACAATCTTAATATATAGTAACCAAATAACTACATATTTAGATAAAAGCAGTATGTATTTATTGTAATAAATTTAGAAAAGTATAGAGGAAATTATCCTGAATTCCACCTTTGTTATATCTAGCACTGCTAATATTTGCATGTCATGCTTTATAGCCTTTTCTTTGCATAAGGGGTGAGTTTCTGAATAATCAATAGAATTATCCCGCTTCTGCTCAGCCCTTTGCATCAGATTAAAAGTGCCTACTCTTGTCCATCCAAATTCAGGAGATGTTTGCCACAGCTGAATTGAAGAATAAGGAATAAAGTCATTGGTTTTCACTTTACTCTGAAAAAGAGTTTCGAATCTTAAGACAGAGACACTAGTCGTGCAAGTTAAAGCTTTTGAAACAAAAGAGCTGAGCTCTGTAAGTTTCCAGCATTTAATAATGATGACAGTCTTCTATAAATAAATTATCTGAAAAAGTCAAAGAGAAGTCAGGCTAGCCATCATTGGGACTGACTTTCTCTATGACAATGGAGTCATTTCTCCTCAGACTGTCAACTTTCTGTTCAATGCCACATTGGTAGTGAATTACAAGAAACTTAGTGGATTGTCTTTATTCATGCTGCCATTTCTTGAATATCAAAATCTCTAGCTGGTCTACCTCCTTTCTCCATCTTTCTGTCTCAGATTTGTTTCAGTATTTCCAAAGGTTTTAGCTATAGTTAGTGCAAGGAGTAGGGAAAAGTAGAGCGGATTCCATTCTCTGGAACTGGAAGTGCTATAATTTCATTTTTCAAAAAAAAAATCATAATATATAAATTTTAAGAAATTGTATATGATATTATACCACCTGGAGTTCTGCTGTGTAGCATTATTAGATATAATACCAATATGCTGGGCCAGTAGGCAAATCCAAGTTATGCTTACTTTTACTCTGAATCTCAAAATATATGCATAGTACATAATCACAATAACTCTATCAGTTTTTATGTCATTGGTAAGATCTATTCAGCCTATGCACTAACTAAGATGGCAACCAGACACTAATGCTTCTCACCAGTTAAACTTTTTGTTTTTTGGGTATCAGGAATTGAATTCAGGACCTTGTGCTTGCCAGAAACATTTTATAAAGTATTGAAATATGTAATATATAATGAAAAAATGCTAACAAAGTCATTAAAATTTTTTGAAAATAAAAATAATAGGAATTGTGTGGAATTAGAAGAATTGTTTCAGTTACCTAAGTGGCTTAAGTTCAAGTCTTACAGTATGATGACAAGAGCTAATAGCAATATGTTGTTAACTTGAGAATTTCTAAGAAAGTAGATTTTAGGTGTGCTATCTACAAAAGAATGATTGTGAGATGGAAAATCTTGAGGCTGCTATCTCATAATCTATACATATTTCAAAACATCATGATGTATTCCATAAACAGGTACAATTTTTTGTCGCTTAAATGAAAATAAATGAACATACATACACATAAATCTTTGCTTGACCACGGTGCTCCTGATTTAAGAGTTAAGTAGCATTTTAGTGACTGCCTAGATAATGTTGGGATAAGTAAGCTAATAAACTTTTTAATGAATTCTGAGAAAATGATTATTCAAATCCACAGAGTTCAAGATTCCTCACAATAAATCAATAGCAAGGTATTTCAGAATCTTTAAATTTGTCTACATTTCTCTCACCCCTGACAACAATTCTTTGCTTGACCAAACTTTAATCAGGTATCTAACTTTCTCCTAGGCCCTTCTGAGTACTTGTAAAGTCCGGTTTTAGCACAAGAATCACACTAAGTCGGGTTAGCCAGAACTTCCCATCCGTGGTATAAGACCAGGTTTCTCATCCAACATCATCCCTCTGGTGATGACAGATCAGCCTGGTCTCAGTAAGAACCCTGTGAAGTTGGTTTAGCCAGACTCCACCCACTGCTTCCTCTCAGGAATTTCTGGCCACTAACCCCATCCTGCTCCTGGACTGTAAGTTTCCATTTCCTCATGAAGTATCCAATTCCTACTTCTCGCTGACAGACCCTATCCCCTATCAGTAGCCTGCGGACTTACCATGATGATTCTGAATGAAGTCTGCCTGGCCAGGCAATAAGAATCATCACTGAGTAGCTATTTTATAAGATCCCTCTGGACACCCCTGGCCACTATGTGACCTCACCTCAGCATGACAAATTCCTAGAAGTATTTCTTTCTTTTTTCTTTTTTTGTACCGGGAATCAAACTCACCACTTCAAGCTTGCCGGGCAAGCTATATCCCTGGCTCTAGAAGTATTCTAAAGGCCTGCTCAAACAGGCTTCCAAATTCTGTCGAGCAGATTTTGACCTCCTGTTCTTTATGTGTGTTTTACACTCCCACTGCGCTCCCTTCTCGTGTCCAGCCAGTAGATAAAGTGAAAAAAATAAATAAATAGAAACCTCCAAAGATCTAAAAGAAGTCAGTAAAGGAAGAATAGAGGAATAAATAAAAGAGGAGAAAAACAGAAATGAAATATCCAACCTCGCCATACCAATCGTAATGTTGAATGCTAATGGATTAAGCATCAATTGAACATCCAAAATTATCAGGATTTATTAAAAATCAAAACCCAGCCAACTGCCATGTTATCAGAGACATACTCCAAATGCAATCATACAGATGTACTGAAAACAGTAAATGAAGGTTGAACTTGATGTTTTGATCACAGGTAACAAAATGTAAAATGCACAAAAACTAACAGAAATATTTGTAGGAAAATTCCATGTATTGGAAATTATATAATACAATCTGAAGCAATTCATGAGTTAAAGAAGAAATTTCCAAATGAAAAGAGGAAATATTTTTAGATAATTGATAATAAAAATGCAACATATCATTTGCATTATGTGGAGGGAGATGCTATAGTTTTAAATACTTTAAACATTTGTAATTTAATATAGTAAACATTTCCATAAAAAAGTAAATGCAAAATAAGTAATGAAGAAAATAAATTAGTAGAAGGAACGATGTAAAGAATGGAAAATATGAAAGCAATTAAAAGAATTAAGTTTTGGCTATTTGAAAAGAACAATAAATTAGTAAAATTTCTTTGTTTTTGTTCAGGGTACTGGGAATTGAATCTAGGGCTTTTACACTGACCTATCACCCCAGAAATTTTTTATTTTTTATTTTGAGGCAGGACTTTTAAGTTGCTAATTTGCCTGGGATAGGTTCAAACTTGTGATCCTCCTGCTTTAGCCTCCCCAAGTGCTGGGATTATAGGCATGTGCTGCAACACTCTGCTACCACAATATATTTTAAAATAATGTATAATGAAAAATTAGGTTTTACCTCAAGGATGCAAGAATAGTTTAACACTTAAAATCAGTCAATATAAATCATATTATGAAAATTTCAATAGGTGCAAAAAAAGTTTTTTCAACAAACCTCTAATAGTACTTTCTTAATCTAATAAACTACATTAAAGACAAATCTATAAGTAAAGTCACATTTAATTATTTAACACCTAAGTCCCTTTCTGTTTAAGACCAGGAATAATTCTAAGTTTGCCAATTCTCAATATTTCTAATAAAATTGTACTGGAGACCCTAACCATTGCTATAAAACATAGAAATGAGGACTAATTCTTATCAAAAAAACTGTTGATATTTTCAAATGACAAGATGAATGATTATCTAGAAAATTTCTAACTAACCCACAAAATAAGGAATAAATTAACATTCCCCAAACCAAGGTTAATATAAAAACAATATATTTCTATATAGTACTTCCAAATAATGGAGAAATGAAATAATAAAATATTCTACTTCCAAGAGCACCAAAAATATTAAATATTTAGAAATATGTTGAGGCTCTTAATGCTTTACAGTGTACACTACAAGACATATTTGATAGGAATTAAAGAAGACATAAACGTAGATTTATAACCTTAATACTCAGCACTATTGAGTTGTCAACCAAAGAGCTCTGAATTGATGTATAGATTGTATAAAGCCTCCCCCATTTTCAGCAAGCTTTTTTTCCTGAAATTAACAAATATTTCAATTTTACACAGAAATGCAGAGGTGCCTGCATTCTGACCTTCACAAGTTATTGTTTTAAATACATGTACTTCAAGTGTATATTTTAGGAACTGAGAAATAACCTTAAGGTGTATAGAAATTGCTGAACAAATATTATCTTCTTTCATGAGAAGAAAAACAAAATGAAATATTGTGAATATGATTATGGGATTAAGCTTGCATTTCTACATGTTACCGACGGGAAGATTCAGAATGGATGGAATTGTTAATTCTGTATTTTTATTGTTTTTTTGTTATTGTTGTTTTGAGTTAATAGAGCAGAATCTTAATTCTGAAAGCGTCAAGCTTCCATTTTACTTAGCATTTGATAACTTTACATACTTTTAATGTTTGAGACTGACAGAAATATATATCTATAGACAAACTGTGGAGTTTTAAAGGCATTCAGATGATTTGGCTGCATAAGACGTGATGACGAAGCAGGTTCTTTCCAGCTCTTATCTTGTTCTCTAAAAGAACTTGGTTTAATATCTACTTTCTATAACTAAAAGTCAGTTTAAAAACCACATTTTAAAGTTATCTGTTCAATTAATTAAAAAAATCACTAACATATCAGCCTTCTTTTTAGAGTGACTATACAGAGGTCCAAGAATGCCACATACCCAAAATAGGTATTAATTCAAGAATTGAAGAACTGTGTCTATAGTTTTTAAGCTATTATGAGGTATGGTGAACTTATATTTGAAGACGAAGAATCCACATACTATACAAGCTCCAATGATGTTAGACATTCACTTTACTGGTAGTCTTTACCAAAAAAAAAAAAAAAAAAAAGGATACCATAAGCTAAATCTATAAGGTATTGAATCACAATAGAACCTACCTTGATTTCAGAAGGTGAAGGATTAAAGTTTTCCTAGTTAGACTTACTTCATACAACACTTCTTCTTCATATGCTTCCTGCAAAACAAGATCCCACACGTGACTTCCATAAACGTTTGTTTAGTGTAAGCTGAGGGTTGCCAGTGGAGTAGAAGTAAGGGTATGGTATCCAACCCCACAGTGACCCAGCCCTCTAGCAGACCTTTCAAGGAATAAATCCCAATAAAGCTGAATTTAAAGAGATCTAGATTTGTAAGATAGATTTTACTCATTATTTTTTAATTAAAATTTCCAGAGGACTCTTTTCTAGTTATAAAATAATAAAATAAAATAAAACAAAATAAAATGGAAAGTGTGTTTTTTCCTTTCATTCAGGTATATGCAAATGATTGTATGTATATGTACAACTCCCCACAACACAGATCTTATGCATATGAATTTTTAACAGTTTCATATATACTATTTTGTAGACTCTAATTTCACTCAATAAATCATACCCATTTCCTATTTTTGTAAATGTTCTTTCATATAGAGTATTTTAGGATTGCAAAACACAATGTGAACAAAACTTTATTTATTTAGTCTTTATCAGAAATTTAGACTGGGTTAACTGAAGTTAGAGTTGCATTGTCAACAACATGGGAAAATATATAAAGCCTTTAATAAGTACTGACACAGTAGCCTGAAGAAAGAATATACAAACTTAGAACTTTACCAGCAATTTATAGCAATTTCAGTTTGTATATTACTAGCTATAATATCTACTATTGGAAAGTTACGTATCCTTGCCAATAAGAGGTACTGCCATTAGTACAAGTCTTTCAAATAATGAAATGATAGATTACTGTGATACATTTTCTTCTTTGAGAATCTTAGCATTGATATTTTCCATTGGTGCAGTTCATTATGTGTGGTTTATGTACAAAATTGTGATTCATGTGCTTTCACTGATTTCTTTTGTGGTATTTTATTACATTATGATTCCTAAAAAATCTTTTAATTTAAGGTTCATAGATGTTGGTCATGCATCTTACATATTTTTGAGTTCATTGTTCATTTATTTAACAGCTAGTATCTCATTTTTAACTGTCATTACCTCAAGCACAGTGAAAACAAAAGTTTAACAATGCACAAGATGGAGGCCCTTGGTCAAAAGAAGTTCCAACCTGGCAAAGAAGCAAAATAAACAACCAAGTAATTGGGTATGATAAGTATCATAATGCCAGAAGTACAGAAAGAATCAGACAGAGGCAAGTAACAGTGCAGGTAAAGGCTCTGAGGCAGAAAGTCGCTCAGCATGTTTGAGAACCCAAAAGAAATTCAGTATATCTGGAAATTCTAGCATAAGTTGAATACAAAATGAGAAGAAAGAGTAGGAAAGAGTTAAAGAGTGCATAACTTCATTAGTAAAGAATTTAGACCTCCTCTTAAGACCAAAGAGAAGCAAGGGTTTTAGGAAGAAATATGCAGAAAGCATCATGGTTTACAGTTTACTTATTCTACCGAAGGGTTCTGCAAACATCAGTGCTATAGACAAGCAAGCCACTTAAAGGCCGTTGAGAGAATGCAGACGATTCCGGCAGGAGAATAAAGAGGACTAGGTAATTTCAGAAGATATTTGCAAGTTAGACTCTGTAATGTTTGCGATTGTTTGATGCCAAAGATAACTCAGAGGAGTTGAAAATGAAACCAGGTTTCAGACGTGTGTTTAATTGTGTCACCGCTATAAGAAAGACATGAAGACAAGTAGCTGTGAAGTGGAGAGAATGTGACTGTGAGGTATGTACAGTTAGGGCTTTTTAAATTGCAAGTTTAGCAAAAAGTTAGAATTTTATTAGAAAGACTCAAAACTCAGAAGTGGACAGACAAGAAACTAAATAGCCAATCCAATAAGAAGCATTGACTAGCATACTGTATTTTAATCAGGTGTGTGTGTGTATGTGTGTGTGTGTGTGTGTGTGTGTGTGTATGTGTGGATAACAATGCAACAGTGGGGCTTTTTTGTCAACATTTGAACACTTGAATGTCGATTTTATAAGAACTACGTTTAAGAGGTTATGAGTAATATTGCACAGTATTCTTTTTAATCGTGTCACTATTTTTAGTAAACTTAATTTCGTTTGATTTTAGAATTGTTCTAGATTTATAGAATACTTGGAAAGATTGTCCTGTGCTCACACACACTGTCCTCCAATTTCTCTACTGTTGATATCATATACAACTACGATATTCTGGTCACAACTAAAGAATCAAGACTGATACACTATTATTAAAGACCGTATTGATTTAGATTACATTGGTTTTTATCTGATGGCCTACTATTCTCCCAGGATCTCATTCCAAGCACCATTTTATACTTATTTGGTTGTGTTTCCTTAATCTGCTTAAACCTGTGACACTTCCTCAGACTTTCCTTAATTTTGATGATCTTGACATTTTTAAATGCACTCATTTTTTAAGTGTACTTCTGTGAGGTGTTTCAAGTTTGACATGTTTTCCTTATGGTTAGATTACAGTTATGAATTTTTATGATGAAAACCGCAAAGTGCAGTGCCACTCTCTGACTTCACATGCAGTATGTACTATCAACATGACCTCACGGATGACATTGGTCTTGATCACCCGAAAAAAGGTGGCATTTGCCAGCGATTTGCTCTGTAAAGTTAGTCTTTTCTCTCCTATTTCACACTCTTTGAAAGAAAGTCATACTGCATGGCCCACACAAAGCTGAGGATTGGTCCTCCTCCTCCTGAAGTATGGAGCACCTACCTAAATTATTCGATTTTTCTGTATGAAAAATGTGTCTATTCTGTCACATTTACTTAGGTAATCCGTCATTTATTTATTTCAGAATGGGCTCATGAATCTTAACCTCCACTTCATGTTACAATATAAGGCCACATTATTTATTTTACTACTCAAACTGTCCCACCTTTTGCCCTTGAGAGCTCCTTTATTTGGCTCCTGAGTTCTTTTGTCATGCTCTATCTATGTGATTTCAGAGTTTTGTTTGTTTGGGACTTCCCAGCAGCACAAGATGCCCAAGGTTCATCCTATGTGTTTGCTGCCTCCATCCAGGTTTGTTGTGTGTATTCTTAAGAGAACTGTTAATACTAGACCTGAATAAGTCCTAAAGCAGTGGCTGCTAGAAGAACCCACCAGTTTCTGCACAGTGGATGGTACAAAGCTGGTTTAGCCCCATGTTGGGGATCAAATTTCAACAATACAAAAGTTTGAGAAGGTGAGAAAAGAGCTGGAGATTAAGAGAAAAAAAAGCTATTTTTTATTTTTTGACAAAAAAATTTTTTATAAAGAACAATTATTGGAGAAAAATTAGACATGACTTTCAAATGGGAGGGGAGGGTCGGTTGCCTTCATATGGTCTCAGCGACCAGGAGAAAGTCATCTCAATGGGACTGCTTGGAAAGATGAAGTGCATCTTAAATATGGCCAAGAAACAGAACCAGTGAGGTCCTGAGAAAACATCCAGTGAAGCACAGGTAGGTAGATGCCCTGGGGAAGATTCATTCTTCCATAGTTGTTGGCAAAATGCCTGGCAGTATTTTCTATGGGTCAGATTTAAAGCCTCAGATCTAAAATGCAAATGCCTAATGATAAATATCTTGATTTTCTTTTTTGCAGGGTGGGGGGTACTGGGAATTGAACTCAGGACCTTGTGCTTGCCAGGCAGGTGCTGTACCACTGAGCTATATCCCTGGCTCCCAATATCTAAAAACATTCACCTAAGATCTTTTATGAGAGTCAGAGTAGAAAATAACTTTGAAACTTGCTTCTTCTTGAATCTTTTATCTGTTTTCTACAATAAATAGCCAATCACTTTTGAAAACAATGTTAAATATTTTAAGATTTTAATACCTGAATAAGCACTCTTGAAAGTGACAGGCCAACCAGGATCTTTTGCTGCTGTGACAGTTTTTCAACTTTGCAACACTGTCTATGCAGCAAATGAATCTACATGCCAGCTCTCTGGGAAAGCAAATTAAACGCTGGAGATTACATTCCAAGGCACCAGCTCAGAACAAATGTGGTTGCTTTAAATCAGCCTGGAAATCTGCTGGTAATATTTCTCCTGAACGGAAAATCAGAAAGCGATGCCTCCTCAAAGCTGAGCTTTGCCTGCTAACCCCGGAGGGGTGGTTTCCCCCTGCACACAAGCTACGAGAGGGTAGGAGTTCTCTGAAAAGAGAATCCTCTCTCCTCTTTGTGCGGGTTTGAGGCCAGAGGCAGCTTTGTATATGTGTGTGGACACAGTAAATCTTATCTACTAAAAGGAAAGTTATACCGGTAAGTCTGAATCATGCGTGTGCTCAAGAGCTCGCTTGTGAATCAGAGGAAGCCTTTTAGGATAAACCAGTTCTGGACCTTCTGCTCTCATGGCTTCGTTTTCTGAAAGGAAACACAAAGGAATCCACACGGTGTTAGTGTTAATATTCGTCCGCGGTGACTGAAGAACAGAACCATCCTCACACAGTTCCCTTGCTTCCGTTAGCAACCAAGTGCGCGCTTCTTCCTCACTCTCCAGGCAAGGGGACTGAGAAGGGTATTTACAGAGCAGGAAAATATAAACCACATTGGAAAAGAGGTAAAGGCACGCACATCTCTTGTCATATTCCATGTTTTCGCCTTGCCCTACACTTGTCTTTTTTTTTCTTTTCTCCTTAGGCCAGCCTGGATTCTTCCTCTTGTCAAAGCCTGTGCTGGGATGGTCTGTTTCAACATAAATTACTGAATTTCGTCTTTCAGGAACATTTGCATTTAGAGTATTTAGCCCCACAATTAAGCATATGGCTTTCATTTGTTAGAGAATTCAAGGTAGGCCCATGCTACTGCTAAACATGATCTTCAATTCCTGTCCTATCATACTGGGAGACAATCTGTGAAGTGACCCTCAACCTTAAAGCGCAATAAAGAGGGGAAGAGAGACTAAGGGGTTTTTGGAATAGTCTTTGATTGGAATCAAGGTTTTACTGATTTATTACTTATGTACCAAGAGAAGCACAGGTGATCTCTGACCTGATGCTGCCGCTCTCATTTTCATGTCTGTAAGTGGAGACAATAAAACCGAATTTTAAACATTCCAACATGCAACATGGCTAACGGCCACCACACCATCTGCCATAATGCAGGCATTCAGGAAGCATTCGCTTCCTCCTCCTCCCCATGGGCCATGATACGGTATTCTGTGGCATCATCCAGTCTCTGGATTAGCCAAAACCTAGACCAAGCACTACACTATGTCCTCAACAAAAATCACCAGTCCATACATACTTCATGTTTTTATCACTGAAATTTAAGATTCGTGGCTAAAAAGGCATCACCTTATAGCGTAATAAGATAATCCTGATATAAAGAATAAGACATACCTTCAATCTGAGAAATGAGTGAAAACATCAAAAGTATACACCTGGGTAACATTCTGAATGGCTCTGGCAGAAGAGGGGTACCTAGACGTGAGGTGCCCTGTTCTCTGTCCTTGCTGCTGGGGAAAGTATATGGAGCCTGACAGGCAAAAGGGCAGTTTTGATCCAGCTCAAGGAAGTAAGTGCTTCTTGATCCAGTTACACAACTTGGTAGATGCTTGAGGCTAAAACTTATGAGTTGGACAAACTGTACTAATTAAAGAAAACCACAGATGTGGCAGTGGTGGTAGAGGTGGACTTGGCACAGTTTCCTACTTCTTGGCTAATATCAATCTGATTGTTGATGTATTAAAAGTGCAAAAGTGAAAAAAATGAGCATGTTTTAGAAAAGCCAATCAGGAATGTCTTAGAAAAAAAATCACTGAAGGGCTTTTACATATACATTCTGGATGCAGTAGGCGAACTCTTTGCTGTGTAGGTAACTGGATGTAAAAACTATAAAGGAACAGTGGATAAATAAAACAGAAATGTTGAACTTTTGCATATGTAAGAACCACTTATTCATAAAAATAAAGGGCAGACAAAAAACTTCAGATATATATATAACTTGTATATAGAAAAGTGAGGGAAGCATCCTTGCAAGGCAGAATTTCTTCCAAGTAACATGAAAGGAAAAACAATAATAAGAAAATGCACAAAGGACTAGGACAAACCTACACATGTGTCTGTGTTTTCCTGTGATACTAAAAGGTAGCCAACTGCCCGCACAATCACTATGTCTGCATTTGAGATCTTGTTTCCTTCTCCAGTTCACAGCTTCTCTTGAATACTCCTAGAGACTGAAGCCATTTATATCCAATGGAGGCCTCCTTCTGGTATCTGAACAGGTTCCAGAGTATTCCTTTGGAAAACCCTACCTTCAATCCTATATCCCATGTGTCCCCCATCCCTTTCTGTGCCAATCCCTCAGTTTGACACATTACCTGGATTTCTTGTGGCAACTTTCTTACGTCTGATTCATCCTGAGACATGCATTGTGACATCTGCCTTCATCATTCTACAGAAATAGCTTGCTATTATCTCCACTGATTTAGCCATTTCTATATTCAATGGATATTTTGGTTTCTTATCTTACTTGCCCTCTTAACATTTGGCACTTTTGCCCATGCACGAACCTTGAAATAATCTACTAGTTCCATGAGAGGACAGTCACCTTCCTAACTCTTTGGCAACTTACAAGCATACACACTCTACACAGCCTCTAAGTTTTACAGTTCCTCAAAGAACTGTTTCGCCGGGAAAAGGAAAGTAAAGAAGCCATCAGAAGAGTCTCCCACTGTGTCCAATTGTCACGTTCATCTTACTATTGGCAGTGGCTCCCCAGGAACCATTTGGAGAGATGGGGAGGGGACCTGAGATAAGGAAAGACAGGTGGGAAGTGGCGGGAAGGGGACATAAAAATGATTAAGTTGTGATTTACATATGCACCAGCTCCCCAAGATAAGTGCAATTATTACATATTGCAAATGTTTACTAATGAAAAAGGGAAAAGTTGTTTGCCTCCTTTTTCTGTGAAGGTACTATCCACACTTTTAAGAGTTCTCCAGCACTGGACACTGAGGACTACTCTTTTTCTCCATCAAGGTCAATCCTTCAGTGACTGTTTCCTTTCTCTATTGTATCATCTCAGTTAATATATGTATATGAAAACAAGCAATCACTTCTGCCATCCTTTAAAAAAGTACTTCTTCTGTATCACTCTCTCCCTTTTTTCAGCTACTATTTATTCTTGACTTGTTTTAGCAGTAAAACTTCTATAGCTTGTCTCCATTTCTGTCCAACATGTAATCCTTCATCTAACCATGAAATTCTTGTCAATGTTACCAATGATCTCCACTATGGTGAATTCAGTGGCTGACTATCATTACTCTGTCACTATATCTGTTAGTAGTATTCAACAGAGTTGATCATTGCCACTTTTGAAAAAAAATGTTCATTCTTTGTAGATCATGTATCTCTTCCATGAGTACTCTTGGTCTCCACTGGACCATCCTTCTCTCCATAGTATCTATATGCTTCAGATCCCAAGGGCTCAATTCTTAAAGTTTTTCCCTTTTAGTCTCTAAGGAGTTGGTTGCCTTCCAATCATTTGGCTTTAGGTATCTAGAAAGATATCTCTTATCTAACCTGACCTCTGATTTCCAGACTCATAAGAGCAACTGTTCCTAGTATCTTCACTGGTATATCTAATAGATATCCCAAGCACAAGTAGAAAGTCAGTTTTCTGGTCTTACTATCCAAACTTGTTTTCACAGATTTCCTATATTAGATATTAGGACTCCATCCTTTCATTAGTCAGGGGTCATCCTTGATCTCTCTCTTTTTCCTGACAGCTTGCAGCATACCCATCAGCAAATCCAGTTGGTTTTATCCTGAAAAGACACCGAGGATGTGGCCACTTGTCACATTTACTTCTATGCTAACCAAAGACATCCTCATTTGCAGCCTAGAGAAATAGCCTCTGAATTGATCTCACTGCTGTGTGCTATGCGTATGTCATCCAAAATTATTGTATCACATGATGACTTTGTGCAAGATTTTCAATGGCCTCTCAGAGATTGGTTTGTTTAGGAAGTCGTCATGTTGTAGCTTCTTCAGAGCGATGCACAAAGTCGTCAATCAGTGCTGTTTGTTCTGGCAGTCTTCCGACTTCATTCAGCACTTGCCCCTTTTTCCCCTTCGATCTCCTTGCTCTCCTAAACTTTCTTCTTCTTTTCCCTCACTCGCACTCCCTCTATCCTAGCTGATGATGTGAGGAATGATCCCTTCAAACTTCCTAAGAGTTAAAGAGTGGAGTCACACTGGTGGAGGCCCAGGAAGACTGACAGATGATAAAGAACACAGAGGAATGCACCGTTGTGTGTAAATACCACGTTTTCTTTGTTTGTTCATCTGCGGATGGACATATAGGCTGCTTCCAAGATTTAGCTATTTTGAATTGTGCTGCTATAAACATGGGCAAGCGTATATCAACATAGTATCATGTCTTTAACTTTTCCAGGAAGATGCTTTGAAGAGGAATAGCTGAGTGTACTGAAATTTTCTGTTTTTCATTTTTTGAGGAATATTCATACCGATTTCTATAGTGGTTTATTAATTTACATTCCCACCAAAAATGTAGAAGTGTTCCTGTTTCTCTGTAGCCTCACCAGATTTCTTATTACCTGATTTCTTGATGACTGCCATTCTTTCTGGAGTGAGATGAAATCTCAGTGTTGTTTTAATTTGTATACCTCTAGTGGCCAGAGATGTTGAACATTCATGTATCTACTGGTCACTCTGCCAAAAAGAAGGATAAACTTGAGTCATTTGTAGGAAAATATATGCACCTGGAAACCGTGTCAAGTGAAGTAAATTACACACACAAGCTTGAGTATAACTATAGCTCTTTGTTTTTTTATTTTTCTTTTCGGTACGTGGGATCGAACTCACAACCTCGCGCCTGCCAGGCAGGGGCTTAAGCCACTGTATAGCGCTTATACAAGAAAAGCAAAATGTAAATAAAAAGTAAAATAAAAGACAGATAATAGGAAATAGGGAGATAAGGTTTTTGCAAAAAGATGGGAATCAAGAGATGGAGGGAGGGGAAGGTAAGAGAGGGGAAAGTGATGGAAAAAGGAAAGATGTGTTCTGTAAGTAAACCAGCTTCCCATGAGGAATGTAATCATCATACACTGCAAACATGTACCAATAGAAATAAAAGAAAATTTAAAGGAATATATTGTAAGTCATAAATGGAAAACAACTTTCTCTCCAGACCTTCACACTACCTCTGTAAAGACAAACAGGAAAGTTGCAAAGCATTAATATAAAGGAAGGGAGTGTGGTGAGTAAGAAGAATGAAGAAAAAATCCTATTCAAATTATAATAGTGGTGGCAAAATCTATCTACAGAAACACTGGAGTAAAAGTTAAATCAGGAAAGCAGTCCAATATACAATAACTATAGAAAGAAAAGTTGCCTAAGAATAAATATAACCAAAGAAGTGAAAGATATCTACAAAGAAAACTATAAACCACTGATGAAGGAATTTAAAACTGATAGACCAATGTAACTGAACAGAGAACTTAGAAATAAACTCATGAATTTACAGCAAACTGACCTTTGACAAAGGTGCTAGGACCACACACTGAACAAAGGACAATAAATGGTTCTGGGGAAATAGGCTATCTACATACAAAAATAAATAAATAAATAAATAAAACTAGACTGTTCTCTCTCACTAAAACAAAACAAAAATCATCCCAAATGAACTAGAATTAAACAAGACCTGAAGCTATGAGACTATCAGATAAAAGCAGGGAAAATACTCCAGGACATGGATATGGGAAAAGATCTTTTTTCTTTTCTTTTCTTTTCTTTTCTCCTCTTCTCTTCTCCTCACTTCTATTCTCCTCACTTCTCTTCTCCTCACTCCTCTTCTCTTCCCTTCTCTTTTCTTTCATAAAGCCATAGAATCACAGAAAACAAAAGCAAAAACAAGTGAGGTCATGTCACAATAAAAAGTTCTGAATATAAAACAAAATACTCATCAGAATGAAGAGACAAGCTACAGAATTGGGGAAAATATTTGGCAGCAATACTCCTAATGTGGGTTAAAAGTTTGAATTTTCTGATTTAAGAAAAAATATCACTGTCAAATACCAGAAAACTACATTAAAACCAGTTCACAATTCTTCTGTAGATTCAGAACCCAATCTTAGAAGCTAATCTCAGCCTATTAATTATGTTTAACTGCCCTGAAAAGAACATCACATACAAAATCAAGAGCTTGGTGTTCTTCTATCACTAATTCAAGCTACTCTTGGCAAGTCACTTATTTTTCTGGGACGCAATGTCTTATTTACAAATTGTAATTGTTATAAATGTTTGATCTTTAAATTCTTTTTAAAGTCAAGATGGTTTTTCCATGTATTTACAATTTCCCCCTTAGGAAGATTTTCTTCATTCTAAGTACAAACTTTCACTTGAAAAACGAAAATAAAATACAGTAATGAATAATTGGGGGCTATAAAAATCACAGATTTATCAACAAACATACACAGTAAATATAAAGGAGTAAGTGCAAAAAGACTGACAGTGTTGCTCATAAGACAAGGATTTTTCCTGGGAAATGATAGACTCAGCAAATAGAGTGCATAATTTCACTTCTTAACATTGAAATCGAAGAAATTACTTAATATCTCAATAGTTCATTGTGAAGTAGAGAGAGTAGTAATTTTCGGAGAGGACCACCATGTAAGTTCAATCAGATAAATAATAATGAATTGATAATAACATAAAGCCCTGTTTTGTCTAGGGGTTGACACTATTTCTCATCTTCAATTTAATATTACTTCAGTGCAACTTTAAGAAATGGACTAAATTCAGAGAGATCAGATTGGTTTAAGCAATGTAGACTAAAAGCCAAATGATGACAGGGTATAAAATGCACATGCATTTAGATTTTCCCTTACAGGTTTGGCAGGCCCAACCTTCGTGTTTCTCTTCCTAAGACTCACATTCCTGAAGTTATGTCACATCTTTTCTGCACTCCTCTGCCCTCCAACACCCTGTCTCCAATTTTTAATCTCAGCTCATACCCTTATTCCTATTTACTGAATAAAAATGCAATCTTCCATAAGCTCCTACCACATTTCTCACCTTCCTGTATCTGTACCCATATCCCCTGATTATTTCGCATATTTTTACACACACATACATCTGATAACTTCTTATTCCCCCACTGTATGGTTTTTTAGTATGGCATCTGTTAGCATTTGGCCAGTGAAGACTGTTATTTATATACAGTCACACTCCACAACAAATTCTGTTAAACAAAGGAATGCAAGTTCGATGGTGGTCCTACAAGATCATAACAGAATTAAAGTAGCATAGCCATGATAATGTCATAGTAAAATTCATTACTCATGCATTTGTGGTGATGCTGGTATAAAGAAGCCTACTGCACTGCTATTCATATAAAAGTATCACACATGATATTTTATACAGTAATAATGTTTAATAATAATAAGCTGCTATGCTACTGGCTTATGTATTTGCTGTACAATGAAGCCAAGGAAATATTCCTGGGTTATATGAATTTGGCAAGACCTACACTTTTATCATTATTTTAGAGTGTCCTCCTTCTACTATAAAAAAGGAAGTTTACTATAGTATTGTGTTTTGCGCCAAGCAACTTCACCTATATTGTTTCTGTAAGTCCATTTTCTGATGTTCACAGAATGACAAAATTGCCTGACAATGCATTTCTTAGGTTTCCCATTCCTACATGATACATGACACCATTTTTCTTCTATTTCCCTGCAGATTTTATTTTTTCTGTTGTTCAGGGTAACATCATCAATGTCCAGAATAGATCTTCACCTGGTGGACTCCCAGTAACTACTTTTAGTGTAAATTAACCATTTGTTTAAGGATATTTTCCCTGTGGTTCACATTTTATTTTCAAGAAAAACAGTATTATAAATGAGTCACTGAAACTTCAAACTCTTCTGCCTCTCTGTAGAGAATTTCTTAGTAGCATGGATGGCCAGATATAAAGATACTTAAGGTATCATAGCCAGCCACCATTTGCAAAATATTTTCTAATCATCCACCAAAGATGAGTGAGGAATTTAGTTTTGGCCAGCTGGTCATTTGATGAGTTGGCCTGTTTGGTTCTTGTGCTTTGGCCCTTTTCTTGACACACCTGTGTGAGCTCTCCTACGTAACTGTACTGCCTTTCATCTTCCCACAGTTTCAGCCAAAGCAACATTTTCAAGGTTGACAAACCAGAACTCAGAGAACACACGTTAGTCTCTTGTGGCTTGATCCTCATCTTTATTCTGTGCCACCCTTCTGCTTCCATTTGACAATATTAAATGACTTGCTAGCAAGAAGGGCTCCCTCTGTCCATCTTTCGCAGATCCACACATCTGGTACCGCATTCTTTATACAGCTTTTACCTGACCCTAACTCACATGCTGACTCCACTGAACAGTCTGTACATCAGAGAGATCGCCTTTGACTGGACTTTGGCTCATCTGTTTGCTTGTTATGTGGGCTAGGTACAGTCAGGCCTGAGATATTTGCAAACTTTAGTTGTCAGTTTTGATCTGAATAGTGTGATAGGTCTGAAATTATACATCATGTATGATGCCACGAGTTCTTAATAAAATTTTCATTTTATCCTTGAAATAAATTCAGGCTTTTTGGAGACAGACACTATTGCTACCATTTATGTGTCACTGGCAGAGTCTAACAACACCAGACCAAGTGTATCTGAAGAGATTCGTAGACAGTAGTGTAAAAGTCGATTAGTTTAGCATAACCTTATGACCACACTTAGTTTATAGGATACTTGATAAGCACTGTTACAGTGACTGAAAAAAATCTCACTACAACCTTCATTTTTTAGATAAAAATTTAGATTATTATAGATTTCTGTACAGTGAGCCCAAGTCTTACATTCCCAGAGTTATTTATGGACCAAGAGTTATCCATGGACCATCAAATACTCAGATCCAAGGTCATGTTAATATCTCTCATAAGTGGGGCAACTCTCATGCCTTTCTTCTGAAAACAGAAATGAATAAGATAGCATCTGTATAACCTGCTCACTGGGACTCTGCCCGTGTGGCTGTGGGTGACTGCTTTTTCCCACAGCCGTACCTCTCCCCACAACTTAGCTGGTCATGGGCAGTGGCTAAATGTGACCCTGAAACCTGTGCAGACACTCCCCATTGCCAAAGTTGTCATCTTGCAAGAGAAAGTTTAGTGGGATATTTTGGCACCCAGAAATATTCTAGATCAGATCAGTGTGCACATTTGATTCAGCTTTCAGTTAAACCCTTCAGCTAATGTTGAAATAAAACTGGCACTCCCAGCATTCCCTGTCCAGTAGTTGCTCATTTAGTTTAACAAGCTATGTTAGTTATTATTTGGGCATTTTTCAAAATGAAAACTCTGAGGCCCAAGACAAGTTCAAAGACAACCAGTAAATGATAGAACTTGTGCTAGTCCAAACCTTTCAGACAAGTATTCTACGAGGCTTCTACAGTTCTGTTCTGCCTCTCATTTCTGAGTATCACAGAAAAATCCTTCAGCAGACAGTTAAAAAAAATATTTTTGTCTGTCAAGGTAACCAGCAGCTGCTGAGTATTGAAATTAAGGAAGGCATCCCCTTCCTGCTTCAAATTCCAACTGGGAGTCATGAAAGGGGAAGTTGCATTTGAAGTTCTTTGCCTTCTGTTGGTCTCTGCTAGGGACGGACCTGCTGCCTGCGGAGGCCAGTGATTGCCCACAGACAGAATTTCAGTAGTTTAAAATTTTTCTTCTTCAGAGCTTCTTCTTGCAAGAATCATTCTTGCTTCTCCCTAATAGTTAAGGAGAAGTCACTGAAAAAATAGTTTACCCAGTTGACTCCCTGGAAAAATTATGAAGCAGGATTTTGTTGTTGGCCTCCTTCTTCTTTGGTTCTACTTTATTTGTTGTTATAAAGCGTTCCAGCATTTGATTTTGCCATATATTTTGCTGGATTGTCTTTATTGCTTCACTTAAGTCAAATATTTGTAGCAATTATATTATTTTATAAAGCAGGGAACAAAAAGTGGACTGTTAATGGGAGGATACGATTTTCCCACAAGTATGGAACGTTTATGAAGTGAAACAAAGTTGCTCAAAGACAGTTTCGATGAAACCAACTCACAGCTGAAGTTCTGGTAGGTTCCTGAAGCTAGGGTGCTCTGTGGAGATGAGTTTGACAATGGAATAGATGACACGGGGTAAGTGAGAGGGAAGGGGGAGCCGTGGGTGAGGCGACCCGAGGGTGGAAATGGATCGTGAGGAAGCCAGTGTGTGATAGTAAAAAAACGACCCAGAAGGGAGTAGGTGCAAAGGATTTTAATCACAAAAATCATGATGCTGGAACAGAATAACAATAATTGAAATGGCAGATTTGAGTGGGGAAAGGAGCAAATTATGCTAGAGATTCTAACCAGGAAGAATAATGAAATCTTCATTTAGTTTTGACTCATGTTGCTATGTTTTATGTTCATCTGTCAGTCTTAGATAATTCATTCCTAGGGCTTTTTCTTACTGCAGAAAGGGGATCCCAAGCTTACTTAGGACGACGTAGCAAATGTAATGATTTCTAATCTGCTTCTGTCTGTCTGTCTCTCTCTCTCTGTGATTTGGAAGATTGTCCTGTGATTTTTTCCAAATTTAAGGAATGAAATGACATCCACTGCATTTCATAAGAAAGGATACTGTGGTTCATCGGCCACAAGCTTTATAAATAATATTTTTGCTTTACTGGAACATAGCCATATCCATGCATTTCTCATGCACCAGAGGAAGACATGAACCCACTCCTGAGGGCGTTGCCCCCATGACCCAAGCCTCTCCGCTGGCCCCCATCTCTCAAGACAGCCACATTGAGGAATTAGGGATCCAACACAGCAACATTTGAGGGACACATGCAAACCATAGTCTCCCTACCCTCCTGAAGAAGTCATTTTCTATTATCTTCCTAAAATATAACCACAAGAATGCATTTGTTTAAATCTTCCTGTAGCTTTCATCAAACTGAAACCAAAAGTGAAATGTTTTGCCTTCACACTCAAGGCCCTGTTTATCTGACCCTGTTTACTTTCCTGACTTCATTATCTAGAGATACTGATGCCTGCTTGATATTGCTTTATTTCCAGTGCCTGGCCTACAGTCTGACAGCCTTTGCAAGGTGTGCTGGAGAAATGCAAATTAGGGATGATCAGGCAGAGCCATGAGATTGCATTTAAGGGTTGGGGACCACGGTATGAATTCTACTTTTAGGGTAGATGCTAAATCCTGTCTGGACCTTGAAGGGAGTATTTTGGCTGTGCAGCAGGATCATGCTCTTATGGGTCCCAGCAAATCCAAACTCCAGTGAGGGCAAATTTACAAGCTATTTTATACTAAATGTGGATTGTGGAAAAACGTACTAAAACATCTGCTCTTAGCTATTTCTCAGGACAATGGCCCACCCACATGAAAAATTACTGCTGGTCAGATTAAACTGCACAGAAATAAACATCAAGCATGAATCAATAGCTATAAAACACTTTGCTTTGGGTTATTCCTTGTAAAATAGATCTTCTATAATTATACCATTTCAGCTATGACTCATTTTTTATTAGTTGGGAGGCATTATGAAGAAAAGAAGGAATCATTTTCTTAAATTTATTCTTTCTGTATTTATGGTCCCTAGAAGGTCCCTGCATTACATTTTACCTAAGGCATTCTGAAATGAAAAACCTGGAGAGAAGAAATGAATACAAACCCTCTGAAATGGCCACAGCAACAGAGTGTTGCACTCAGGCACAAAATACACAATCACACACACATATGCACACACATACACACACACACAGGAGCAAGTGCACACAACCAAAGGATAAAAGAAACCAAAATACAAAAAGGAACAAATTATATTGCTTATTGTATAAGTTGACAGTATAATTTTGGGGAGCGGGAATCAAACTGACCCCTTAGAATATGAAACCTCATAATAAAGCTTCTAGGTGTTTGCTCATCTGTACATCAGAGTAGCACTGTCGAAAGTTTGTGAACGGTTGCTAGGATTTGTGTAATGCAGAAGAATGTAGTTCTCAAAAGATGCACTGAAAGAAATTCGCCAAGAATGTCCTGAGTCGTCCATTTCTTAGTCAGAGAGATAATGGCACCATGGACAAATACAGAAAATTTGGACTTTACATCTGAGATTGGACAAAGAGAAGAACAATTCCTATTACTGATATTTATTATTTACTTATGTTGTTTTCCATTTTGTTGCGTGTTTATTGTATTATACACGCAGAGAGCAAGCAAGGCAATAACTGTAATTCATCCAGGCTGGCTCACCCCGAGTTCTTATCGTCTGTATAGTGATGAGGGTGACTTTTTTCTTTCATGAGCAAAGTAAGTTCGCTTTTTAAATTTCACACAGGTAGTAAGTGGAGGCTTAAGAATTCCACTTCAATTCTATCTGCAGAAAGTCAGTGTTTCATCAGGATATGACACTAATTCTATTACTACTAAATAAATATTTTTTTATCCACGTGTGGTGGCTTACACTTATAATCTTAGCACTTAGGAGGCTGAGGCAAGAAGACAACCATGAGTCTGAGGCCAGCCTGGGCTACATAATGAGTTCAAGTCCAACCTGAACTGCACTGTGAAACTCTGTCTCAAAAACCAAAACAAAAAACACAAAACACCAAAACCAAAACAAAATACTATTTTTAAAATTTCCAACTGTTTTTCTCCTGCCAAGACTTATGACTCAGAGCAATTAGAAATTTTATCTGAATAATAATAAAAGAGAAAGCTAATTGAAAATACCTACATCTGAAGAAGCACAAACTTCCTCAGTAGTAGGAATCAATGTGTCCTAGACATGTCTTTTGCTAAAATTAGTTCCAAATCCATTAAGGGTTTTGGATATTGAAGACTTTTCTTAGCTCTAAAATGTTCTGTTCCTAATAAAGAAATCTGACTTCAACCTCTTGCTTTGGGAAAAAGCACTTTACCTAAAAGAGTAGAATTATTGAAAAAGCATTTTATATCAGCCTAATGAGTTTTTCCCCCTCTAAATTTACAACAAAATCTTTTGTTCATCTAAATCAGTGAAGCTAATTTTAATTTCCCAAATGATGGAAAAATGAAAAAAAAATATGGAAACTTTCTTTTGAATAAAAATAGATCTTGGTCATTAAACCTGGAGACTTTAAGGCAAACTGCCCTTTACAGTGTATATTTAGATTCCAAAACATTAGAGTGAAAATCTAGGGTATTTTTCTCTCCTATCTTCAGGAGCAGAAGGCTTTTTCCTTTTCTTTGGGAGAGGTAACACAAACAACTGTCTTATTCTCCTTTCCACAAGCACAGAAAGCCCATTTTTCCCTATTCCTTGCCTGGGAAACAGCTGGCTACTCACAAGAAGCTTTTCCCATCTGGTTTTCATTGGGTCATCTCAGTATAAGGAATGGAGAAAAGGAGATAGCAGTGTAAGAAATGGAGAAAAGGAGACAAATACTGATCTTTTTCTAATCCAGGACAACTCTTAGTCACACTGAGGATAAAACTAATAACAACAAATATTTAAAAAAACCAAAGGTTCATTTTTCTTATCTATTTTAAATTTGCATTTTACGATTGTACATTACATGTCATTGTGAACTGACTTATTATCCTGAAAACTTAACTATACAGTGTTGGAGTATGTAGGTTGATGTAGATAACATATTGGGCAAAAGATGGAAACAGAAAGAGGGAGACAGAAAGCAAAAGAGGTCCAACTGGAAGTTCTGATATTTATATTTAATAAATCTTCACTGAGTGTTATTATTTCAGAGAGCTATAAGATAAAGAAAGTTAATTTAAATGGAATATATTGTTAATTTAAATATTTTACTGTATAATTTAAAGATCTCAATAATTTTTTCAATGAAATGCCTACAAAGGGTCCATGTCTTCATAGAATTAAAATAAAAATGTTTCCAAGGAGAAGTATTGAGAGCATACATTGACAAAATAGCTTCTCACTACAACAAAATAATCAACATATGTTATAATCTTTCACGTCAAGGACACTGACTCTGCAAAAATACATGTGTGACTCTTTCAAGTGAATCATTATCTTTCTGCTTGTGGGTGGGACATCTATTTCTCTTGTAAACCAAGACTTCCTATAGATTTAAAAGCTTCCTATAGAATGGACTCCTCACAAGGAATGTAAACATTATGTACTACAAGCGTGTACTAATAAACTAAAATAAATAAAAGGATAATTGCACCCAAACAATGTATGTCATAGGTAAATGATTTTGTTCATTGTTTTGAAATCATGAGTTTCAAGATGGAATAAATTAAAAATTTACAGAGACCTGACTAAAGGAACTAAAAAATAAGATGAAAATCTTTCAATTCTTGCATTAAGAAATATCAGAATCTAGATATGGACATACTGCTGACAATTGAAAAGAAGACACATAACATGAAGTTATTATTTTAAAAATAAGAGAACAGTCCTCTCTAAAATAAGTTATTCTTCCACAAAGCAAGCTCTACAACCACCTTGATTTAAATCTTGAAGCAATTTCTAGGCTGCAGCACAAGGAGAGAAAATGCAAAGATATTCTAGTCCTCCTACTGAATTAAGAAGATGAGGTCAGAGTTGGGAAGGGGACTTTAAGGAAGAGAGGAATTGGAGATCAAAGTAGCAAGGAAAGTGTTTCAGGAAACCTCTATATCAGGTTCACTGATTATCTGATTAAACAACAATCTGTGCATGTGTAAGGCAAAACTACAGACCAGGAAGGAAGAAAGAACAATTACTGGAGATTTCTAAGCCAGATAATTTTTAAAACTGACACAGAACAAATAATTCAAAGGCCAATATAAGCCAGAGTGGAAAGATTTTGTAAATTGTATTGCTTAAAAGGGGTTCTAGAGGAGTATAGTAGGATTAAGCTAGTATTAGAGAAAAAGAAAATTTAGCTTCACACTATAAGATGGGACAACTTCATTTGCTAAAAACCTAACTGGGTGGGGCCGGGGATTTAGCGCAGGGGCACAAGCACCTGCCTATCAAGTGCAAGGTAGTGAGTTCGATCCTCAGTACAAAGAAATAAAAAAATTTAAATAAATAAAACATCTAACTGGGTATCAGAGGGAAGCCTAGCACTCTTGAAACAAATTGAACTAAGACCAGTACCTGAAAGTATGACTCCAAAATATCTCACATTTAATAAAATATACTAGTCACAATACAAATGTTATTCAATGAATAGAAACAAAACTACAAATCTCAGGAATAATAAATTAATATACTATAGCAATAAAACTATGATTTTAAACATATATAAGGATGCAACAGAAAATATGAAGTTAATAAGAAGATATATGAATAATATAGAGGACACAAAATGAATTATTAAATAAAAGCAATGTTAATAAAATACATAATCTGAAAATGTTAAAAAATTTGCTTATGATTTTCAGCAAAATAGATACAGCAAAAGGAAAGATCAGAGAGAACCAGAAGTTATAACATTTTAAAATGCTCATTATGAAGCAAAGTATATAATGATACTGTAAAAAAGTATATATATATGAAGAAAATTAACAAAGAGATAGAAATACATTTTACCAAGCAAAAAACCCTCAGCTGATAAGAATGAAGGCTAAATTAAGAAACTGAAGGATTCAAAGCAGTCTCAAATTGTCAGAACAAAGAATTAACAGACTTAAAGACAGATCATTTGGAATTACTAGGTCTCAGGAGAAAAATAAAGCAATAAGAGAGTAAGTGAACAGAACTGAAGAGATTTATGAGGCACCAAGAAACATGCCAGCAATATACATGACAGGATCCCAGAAGAAGAGTGATAAAATGTTGCAGAGAGCTTAATTGAAGAAATATTATCCAAAGACTTCCCAAACTTGAGGAAAGACATAGGGATACAATTGCAAAAATCACCATAAACTCAGAGCAACATAAATCCAGAGACATGCATTTAGACATAATATATAAAGCTATCAAAAGACAATGAGATAAACTTGAAAGTAGAGATAGAGAGGCAAATCATCACCTGCAAGCGATCGCCATAAAGATTATCAGGAAATCCATTTTTTTTTTTTTTTTTTTTTTTTGTGGAACCAGGGATCAAACTTACAACCTAGCACCTGCCAGGCAGCCACTTAAGCCACTGAGGCAAACTCCCAGCCATAGTTTTTGAGGCAGGGTCACACTATGTAGCTCAGGCCTGCCTTGCACTCACGTTGTAGCCCAAGCCGGCCTCGAACTCACAACGCTCCGCCTACCTCAGCCTCCAGAGTGCTGGTATTAAAGGCATGCGCCACCACGCCTAGTTTATCAGCGAATTCTTATTGGAAACGTTGCTGATCAAAAGAGAAACAGATTACATATTCAAAAACCTGAAAGAAACAATAAACCTGATGACTGACAAGACCGTATTGGGAAAATTTGTCCTATAAAAATGAGGGCGAAGTTAAGATATCCTCATATTTAAAAAGGCAATAAAATTCATTGCCACCGTGGTAAACCTTCTAATAATGGGAGTCCTTGAAAGTGAAATTAAAGAATATTACAGAAAGTAACTTGATGTCATACAAAAATAAATTCCCCCAGTAAAGATAATGCATTGACAAATATGTAAATGAGAATTATTAAAATTTTAATTAATTACATGACTTGTTTACAGAATTTAAAAGAGAAAAACATAAACTAATTATTAATCTCCAACAGTGGGTTCACAATATGTAATCATTTAAGTTTTAACCTCAACTACATACAAAGGAGAAAGGCAAAAATGTAAAGTTGTCATTATTTTAAATGAAAATATTATGATTTTAGAATAATTTCCATAGTAGCCACAAAGAAAATTGGTATAGAATGTACATATAATAAAATAAAGAGATTAAAATAACTGTAAAGAGAGGGCCAATACTCCTAAAACAAATTTAATGAAGCCCAGTACCTACCTATGAAAATTAACATAAAGTGGTAATTTTAATAGTGGATAGAATCCTATTGTCTGGTTTTGAAGGCCCATAATGCTTTCATTCTTTTGTTTTGATCGGTTTTATACTATTTTGTTTTGTTTGAATTTATTGTGTATGAAGATATGGACAGCTGTTTCGAAGAAGACAAGAGACATTATCGTAGCCACTATTGATTTCCTGTTGCCTTGTTTTGAAGTCCTGTGCTGCTTTGCCTTGCTTTGTTCTGATCTGCTTTGTTCTGTTTTATTTTGTTTGTTTTGTTTTATTCTCTTTAAAATAAAATAAAAAAATAGTAGATAGAATAACCAGGTAACCCAAAACTTGAACACCATTATAGACCAATGGTATCCATTAAGTCTATGCAGGAAATGACATCCAGCTTCAATAAAATCATTATCTTATTGCACGTTGAACATTCCCAGAGTGGACCACATAAGAAACCACAAAACACACCTTAATTAACTTAAAAATGTGAAAATCATACCAAGTGTCTCCTTAGCACAATACCAGGAAACTAGAAGGCGATAGCAGAATAAAAACTATAGAATCCACAAATATGCAGAAAGTAAACAACATACCCTTAAACAACCAATGATCAAATAAGAAATCACAAGGGAAATTTAAAAAAAATTCTGGAGAGAAAGGAAAAAGAGGTATTCCAAAGGTTAGGGGATTTCCGGAAATCAAGAAGAGCCATTCTAAGAAGGACATTTATAGTGCTGAACACATTTAAAAAGCAGAAAAATCTCAAATCAACAACCTAAATTTACACTTCATCAACTAAGAAAGAAGACTAAACTAAACTGCAAACTAGGAGAAGAAAAGGGATGGCAGTGTGCTGGTTGCTTCTTTTTCACATCAAGTGAGCAGCTTTTCCAACGGAGTTATCCCTCTGCGATGTGCTCCCGGAGGCCTAAAAGCAACGAAGACAAATCAATTGACCATGGGCTGGAGATTTAGTAACTCCAAGGATCCTTTCTCATATAGTGATTATCTCAGGTCTTGTTACACTGATGGGAAACTGAATAAACAAACTGTCGCTCACTGTCTCTGAGTTTAGAGGTAATTAGTTTATGCAGCAAGAGTAACCAGAGCAATACAGGAATATCCTCAACACGATGCTGACTAAGAGATGTTGGACACAGAGCTGCGTGAGTCCCATTGCTTGAAACTAGAATATACAAACTTAACTTATTGTGATGGAAAGCAGATCTGTGATTGCTTGGGATACAGGCCGAGCTTGACTCTGAAGGAAAGGAAACATAAAGGAATAGATAATGCTAATTCTCCTTATGTTGATTGTGAACCAGGTTACTTTTGGTCAAAATCTATTGAACTGTACCCTTAAGTGTAGTACATTTTAAAGTATGTAGTTTACAGCTCCATAAAATTACATTTGAAAATATGTACATAGGCAAACATATACAAACATAGAGGGAGCTAGAAATTAAGGAGAGAATGCTATCTGTGAGTCCAAAATTTGGGTGGATGTCTGTAAATATTTGTCTACCTAGTGGTCATTAAATTATTCTTCTAGTCATCTTCAAGAAAAAAAAATTAGGAAGCATGTAGCAGAAGCTTAGCTCTGGGACTGCTTACAGTGTGTCAATACAAAATGCTATCTGCTTAAAACTCTTCTAATGATCAGGAAAAACTACTCAAATTCCCCTAGAAAGTTTTGTGTCTTAGCAATAGTTCTGTCTTTTCCAGAGGAAAACCCTACTTTGGACAGAAGAGTAAGTTCTTTATTTTTGACAGCAGGTGTCACAATTGCCTAACAAAAAGAAGCATGCAGTATGTTTTCTTACTGCAAAAGAGAAAGGGACTAATCATCTCTAAACATGGCTATGAATACATTCTGTTAGTATCACTGGCATGTTACGATTGCTACGTTAATGAGTGCAAGTCTTGTGTTTACAGGTAACAGACTGGGAAGCTATGGCGTTACTTTAATAATAGCCCTTCCAGGGAGAAAAGGGAAACTCCCTGTCTTATAAAGTAAAAACAACAGCAACAACAACAACAACAACAACAAAAACACATGCATGTATATCACAGTCACTATCCCAGATTCATAAATGCTGAAATGGAGATTGTTCTAGCAAGCAAATATGCAAGTAACCACCTGTTGCTAGGGTCCTCGTAGAGTTTCACAGTACTGCCCACCCCCTGGACACACCTTCCCAGTGTGCCAGCAGCTGTGCTTCCAGATCTTCTTTCCCTGTACTCAGGCTGACTCAGCAAAATGCCAGTGACCCTGCTGGTGGTGCTGGTACAAAACAGAGGACTTCGAGGCAGCAGGACCTGTAGTGACAGAGGAGGTGTTGGACATTGCGCCGTTTACTGATGCCCAGTGCTCTTCCTTTCGACCTTGTACTTCTGGGGTGAAGGGGAGTAAGGAATTTTCTCTATCCCTTGTTCTCAGTTCCTCCTGACCTGGTACTGATTCACAGAAGGAGCTCCATCAATGCAGAGAAGACAAACCTGCTTACAATCTCTGGACAACGATCACTGGCCAACAGGCCATAAGCACCTTCCCCTGCCAGCTGTCTGAGTAGAGCGCCTCTACTCTCAGAGGCTATGAGGATCTTCCCTTTTAAAAAATGTAAATTAGTGCTCAAGTTTGCACAGGAGATATTTCAATGGCAGCAAATCCTTTTTATTTATTATTTATTATTTTTGTGTGTGTGTGTGTGTGGCACTGGGGATTGAGCTCACAACTTCATGCCTGCCAGGGCAGGCACTTAAGGCACTGAGCCAAACTCTCAGCCCTGGTTTTTTGAGGCAGGGTCGCACTATGTAGCTCAGACCGGTCTTGCGCTGGCGTTGTAGCCCAAGCCGGCCTCGAACTCACAACGCTCCACCTACCTCAGTAAATCCTTTTTGGTGAACGTTCTTTGGTGGCACAGGAACTTTGTATCTGCTGGGTCACAAAAGGTAGGGTAACTGAGCTGGGGGAAATGTGGTGACATAGTCCAGACATAAGTATATCTTCTTCAAATTTGTTTGCCCTATCATGCTTCTATTTAACTCAGGAAGGGAAGAAATATTGCACTGAACAAATACGTAAGCATTAATAAAATAAAGCAAAAGTGTATTGATTCTTTAAATTATCAATCACCAAAGAATATGGGATTTATTTTCCCCATGAAGAAAGCCACCTCCTGTATAAAAGCTGAACGATCCACTCTGAATTGATGTATTACATTTTGATGTATTACACTGACTTGGGAGGTGGAGAGGATACTGCTGCTCCTGTTGGCACGATGCCTGGTGGAAGGCATCGTGTGGATCCAGAAGGTCTCATGCAACATGTTTAGGGAAGAGCATGAGTAGGGCTAAAAGACAGGGGTCACATCCAGGTGCACGCTAAATCAAGCTTGGTGGTAACTGAAGTAGTTTCACAAGCTGCTGTATGAATAGTCATTGATGTCTTCATTGTATGGCAAGTCAATGGAACTCAAAAACTAGCTAATAATTTCAAAGGGTCATGGGCAATATACATAAATCAATTGAACAGAATAGAGAGGCCAAAAATGGGTTCTTACACATATGGTCTTTGATACTTTTATTTTGACAAATGTATCATGGTAATCTAATGGCGTATTGATTGATATGCTATGTACCCCCAAGTCCTCACACACTTTTGATGGGGTTAAGTCTGGCACTTGCTTGTGTTTGGTTTGTTGTCTAGCACTGTGATTAGCAATGTGAGTGCTGTACCACCCAGGGGTGGAGCCAACATACAATGTAAGGGAAGGCAGGTCTTCCTCTTGCTCACTTCCAGGCTTCCACTTTCTCTCCCTCTCTCACCAGTGCGCCTTGCTGCTTGTGGCTGCCATGAACAGCAGCCCTGCCATGACACTCTGCCTTGGAGACAACTTAAGTATGGACTGAAACTCCCGAGAAACTGTAAGAATAAACCTTTCCTTCCCTAATTTTGGGCATCAGGTATTTTGTCTCAGCAAAGAGTGAAAAGTAACTAAAACAGAATTTGGTACCAGAAGTGGGGTCATTGTTGTGACTATTCCTGACCATGTGGTTCGAGAGCCTTTGGAAATGGCTTGCGGTGAAAGTTGGGAAAAGTTTGGAGATGTCGTCTACATGCATAGAGCTGGAATGGCTTAGGTTGTTCTGTATGGGAGATTCTGGTCAGAGCCCAGGAGATCAGAAGGCTGATAGAAAGTCTGCCAGTAAAGACCAGGCTCAGGAGGTTTCTGCTGGGAAGAAGGACAGCATTGGTCATTGGACTCCACATGATGTGTGTTATGGCTTGGCAGAAAGTTTGTCTGTGTTCTGCCTGTGCCCAGAGACTTTGGCTGAGACTGAGATTAAGGGCGATGGATTAATTAATCTGGCAGAGAAAATCTCAAGGCAGTGGACTGTTGAAGCAGTAGCCTGGCTATTATTGGGGGCATTTAGCCAGATTTATGTTGGGAATAAAGAGCAAGGAGCCTAGCATGGAGATTTAAAATGTGAGTTTGGCCAGGAAGCTGTGGATTATAAAGATGGAGCTGAGACCTTGATTGCTGAGAAGGAACAAAAGAATAAAAAAGATGGCCTGGAGGCATCCTGGGAAGCAGCGGGCCTCTACCCTTTGCAGCCTCAGGCCTTCAAAAGTGAAAGAGTTTGCTCAGAGGAAAAAGTCACAGAGTGCCCTGTTCCAGAGTGGTGACAAAAAACCACAGAGTGCCTTGTCCCAGAGTGGCAACAGAGGCCACAAGAGGTTTTGAAAGGTTCATGGCTACGCCATGTTCCAAAATGGCAGTGACCACACCGGATTCCAGAATGGCGGCATAGAGAAGCTGTTCCTCACAATCAGGTTCAGAGAGCTCAGCAATCCAGGCAGTCAACCCCTACAGCCAAGAGAGGGGAAAGCCTGGCTACTGCTCCAGCCTGCATTGGACCTTGGTGGCATCCACATGGTGCTGGTTTTAAGTATAAGAAAAGGCTAAGGCAATTTCTGCCTCACCTGCAGAGAGTAATATGTAAAGATGTAAGGGTGAATTAAGGAATATGGATTGTCCAAGGAAAGCTATGGAAGGTGCCGCAGGGGTAAAGTCACTCAAGCCTGTTGGAGCTTGTAACCAGATTACTTCAGATGCTGAGCAGAGAACTCCAGGACTTAATGTTTGCCCTGCTGGATTTTGGACTTGCTCTGGTTATAATGCTTTGTATTTCCCTGTTTGTAACTTTTGGAATGGTAATGTTTACCTTGTGCCTTTATATGTTGGAAGTGCTTAACCTGGTTTTCATTTGTACAGGGGGTTACAGATAAGAGTTTGCCATAGATCTTGGAGAAGATTTGGGACTTAGAATTTTCAGCAATGCTGAAACTGTTAGGACTTTGGCAACTCTTAGAGATGGACTAAATGTCTTTTGTAGTAAGGATACAAATGAGTCCTTGGGGGTCCAGGGGTGGAATGTATTGGGTGATATGCTATGTACTCCCAAGTCCTCACATACTTTGATGGGGCTAAGTCTGGCACTTGCTTGTGTTCGGTTTGTTGTCTAGTGCCGTGATTGGCAATGTGAGTGCTGTACCTGCCCAGGGTGGAGCCGACATACAGTGTAAGGGAAGGCGGGTCTTCCTCTTGCTTGTTTCCAGGCTTCTGCTTTCTCTCTCTCTCACCAGCATGCCTTGCTGCTTGCGGCTGCCATGAACAGCAGCCCCGCCACGCCATGCTGCCTTGGAGCCAACTTAAGTATGGACTGAAACTCCCGAGAAACTGTAAGAATAAACTTTTCCTTCCCTAATTTTGGGCGTCAGGTATTTTGTCTTGGCAAAGAGTGAAAAGTAACTAAAACAAATGGAAACAGTACTTCTTTTCAATAAATGTTATTAGAAGAACAGGCTATATGCATGGGAAAAAAAAAAACTTGTGTTTCACCTAACACCATACACCAGTATTTGGTTGAAATGCATCTGATACCAAAGAGTGAAAGCTAAATGAACATAAGAAATAAAACAAGAGAAAATCCCAGCAACCAAAGGGAAACAAAGAGGTGTTAGTTCAGGGCAACTGTGCAATATAAAAGGAGAAAATATTAAATTAGATTTCATCAAGTTAAAAACCTTAAACCTTGGAAAGACAGCATTAAGAAAATGAAGGAGCTAGTCTCACCCTAGAAGATATATATCTGAAATATTTGTAATCTGAGTATGAGACCAGGAACTTATCTCTATAACACTAGCCACTACCAATGATATTAGGTGAGCAGGCAGGCAGGCTAGGAAAGTAGTAGTTAGGATCCAAGTTTCATCCATTGGTGAGAAATGAGTCAAGGCTACAGTTCCCAGTGGAGCTTTCAAGGAAAAGCCAAGCAAGAAGTCACCTTACATCTTTTGGCATGAGGCTGATGTGAAGGAGATTGTGTGAAATGTATAAGGCACCCTTCCCATTGAGTAATGGCAAAAAGGAGAGTTGAATGAGCAGTTAGGACAGAAGTTCCCTCATTGGACTAATTTTAGTTCTCAGGAAGAACAGATAATTCCTCCATCTTTCCAGTTATTACCATACTAATTAAACTCAGGAAGGGCCATGAAATTGGAAGCTATCTGACAGAAGTGAATAGACTTTCAACTGACTAGCTGCATTTAAGGAAATTCCAAAACTGGCTATTTTTGAGTGAGGGTCTGGTTATATTCCTACCATGTCACTTTAGACCAAATGACCTTCCCCAAAAAATCTTTAATCCAGACTTCTGCTACCTCAAGTCATTTTACATTCTTTTGCTGTTCCTGAACAAAATCTGAACTTCTCATTTGTATTCCTGACTAGAGACAAAAAAAAAAAAAAAAGGGAAGAAAGAAATCTATTTTCTTCAGTGCATCTTCAGAATGAGATTCACTCACTTGCCTCCTGATGAATGATTTGGGATAAGTATTCCAACCATTTCCAAACATTTCCTGAATAATGAGACATGAAACCACCTTTCTCTGATTTTCCTTACTAAGCTAAATAAGGAGTTCTTCCAGAAAACAAAAGACATCAAAATAAAACAGTGGCATAAAACAATGTAAATAGTGTTGGAAAACCCACCTCATCCCCTGTGTAAATTATGGGAGGCAGCTGTGTGGTAGCCAAGGGGATGATTCAAGGGCCCTCAGCTTGGGGTACACGGGTGTGTGTGAGCATGTGTGTGTGTGTGTGTGTGTGTGTGTTACATTAGCGGTGCCTGAAGAGCACTATTTCCACAGCATGCATGTCCCTCCTTCTTCATTCCTCCGTTCTGATTCCCAGACTCTTCTTAGGTATGACAATGTCAAAATCTGCAATGAATGACCGGGAACTTTGCAAAGTCAATTTCACATCAACAAGTGAAATGAGATATCTGGATGGAAGACAGGAGCTAATTATATATTCATTCAACAGTTAACAAGAGAGAAGTTGGTTCTACTGAGGTGAATGGATAAAATTTGTCCAGGGATACAGTTTTCAGGCCAAGATGATCGAATTTTGTTAAGGCAATTTGAAGGACTCACAAACTGGGCTGGTGGTAGAGGCAGTGAGTAGAATGTGGTTTGGGACAGGTCCCAAGTAAGCTGCCTGAAATGTTTGTGGACAGCTTGACTAGCATACTCTTGGGGAAAAGAACTCATTTTCTGAGGGCTTTATTATAATGAGAGACTAAACAGAGGATGATATGGCCCGCATTGCTGTAAACATTGTGACCACAGGATGGCCTGCAAGTTCTGCACTTCGTTCACAAAAGCCTGAATTGGTCTCCAGTTGAGAAACTCTGGCCCTACCTGAGTCCCTTGCTAAGGTTGCAGGTTTTAGAACTAAAGTGTGTGCATTCCCCTGGATTTAGGACTCGTCTACTTTGCTCTGTAACAAAGTACAAGCAGTGGCCCTTCAGATGCCAGAGAAAACTAGGATGCACAGCATGCAAAGGCAAGGAAAAGCAAGCATTTTTTTGGCCTGGAAGTCTCACGAGCTCAGCCAGTCAGGCTTGGAGAATAGCACAAAGCCTGGCTGACCTAGGGAAACCCACTCCGTGTCACTGGCTAACCAGACTCCTACTCAGATGAGGGGGAGTTTGTAGGTGGTTCATAAATATGATTTTCAGGAATGTAGGATTTGAAATTGAGGAAGAAAGATTATGTAATTGGTAATAATATGGAATTGTCCACTTGGAAATACAGAGGAGAGAGGAAAGTGAGCTCACCAATCCTTTGGCTGGGGCTGCACTTTGGAAAGATGACTCTGGGTTTGTGCTTTATCATAATATTTGCTTCACATTTTTATTTACTATACAGGGAACTTTTTTTCTGGAAATGACTTTTATTTAGCTTTGCTTTTGTTTTTCATTTTTAAAAATAGTTTTCAGGAGGGAAGCACTAGTGTCTCTGAGATCAGCGTGGTGGGCTGCAGAAGAGCATAATTATTATAAATGTCAAGCTGTAGATCAGGAACTGTTTCAAAGTTAAAAGTTGTGTAACAAAACAGTTTAGTTAGGCAAGAACTTGGGGACTTAGACTTTAGAAGCACTTAGAGGTGAGTGTCACCTGTTATCCAGTTCTGCATATGTCCCAGGTTTCAGGCTTAGATGCAATAACCATAACTGAAAAGGGTTTTCCCTCTTCTGTCCCCACTCCTAGCCACTCATACCTATATACTATGTCGAGTGTCTAGTATTGATGCAGAATATTATTTAAGGTGGACAATAACCATGATCTTGACCCACTACAAAGAATTTAAAAAATGTTTATTTTTGATAATGACCACACAGCAAATTGAAAAGTTGTAGTTTTATTGATAGCATGACTTGTTAAATCAATAGATGAACAAAGTCTTCTTGCCTGACTCAGTGAAAATGTAAGCAAGTGGGCTTCTCAAATTATACTTTATATTTGATAACGAAAGATGTGTGCAAAGGATCATATTTGGTGAAAGAAATGTTTGTAGTTAGTTAATCTTTGCATGCATTAGAAAAACAGAACACTTACAAGGGCAAGGCAAAAAGAATATAAAGCCTTCCCATATCAGGTGCTCCTAGGTTATGCTAGTAAAATGAAAGTAAAGTGATAGTACAAGTCACTTAGAATTTATAGTTTTCGGTTGACTCTGAGTAATTCAGTCATGCATTTTGAGATCTTTAGTCAAATGTTATCTTCCTTTTTCTGTTCTTTAAAGGACAGAGCCAAGCACAGTTTCATACCTCTTAGAACCACATTGATGGTTAGGTCTAACTACACAGGCAACTTTACAAAGTACATCTATTTAACAGTTGGCTGGTAAAAATACAAAGAGAAGAATGATAAGTGAAAAACATCTATCACTATCTGCAAGGATTCTTCCCAGGACCCCCATAGATACCAAAATCTGTGAATGCTGTGGTCCCTTACATGAAATGACACAGTATTTGCATGTAACCTACACACATTCTGTTCTACACTTTAAAGCATTTCTAGGTTACTTATAATACCTAATACAAAGAAAATGCTATGAAAAATAGTTGTAATATTGATTTTTGAAGAAAATAATGACTAGACGAAAGTCCCTGTGTTCAGTACAGAAGTGATTATTTTCTCCTAGATATTTTCAATCAGTCATTGATTGAATCCACAGATGCAGAAACCAAGATATAGAGAATGCCTGAGGTGAAAATATAAGATGCCTGGTGTGGTTAAAATTCTTGAATCCTGCAAAGCCGCTTCTCAATGAAGTAGACTGTGATTCATTTTCTGATTAAGAGAAAAATATTTAAAAACATAGTTATTATAGATTGCAAAATATGAGGTAATAATGAAAATGGCGGCATATAGAATTTAAATAACACTAACAACCCTACTGAGAAACAGCATCATTGGTTCCATTTTATGGGTGAGAAAACAAATTAAGCCACTTAGCTTATGGCCCCACTACTAGTTTTTGTAGAATTAAGGGGAGATCTTAAGAGTCGTGAGTCCAAATTCACTTTTCTTTCCTTACACTAAATGGCCTGTTGTACATAGGAAGCGCCATACCACTTCTCTTCCAAGACCAGAACAGTTCATAGGGCTTTCTTTTTTACTTTCTCTTCTTCTCTTAGTTTTCCTTTGTTTTTCTTCTTTTCATATTAATATGCAATGCAGGGTACAATTTCTAAATCCCTTGAGAGTGAACTCATGCAGCATGGCTCACACAGGTGGTATTAAGTGGTAGCTGATAAATGAATGAGGGATGGTCCTAGTCTTTTCTTTCCTGAGGATTTGACAGTCCATGGTGTATGAGTCAACTATCGTCTTTATGGTTTCAATTCCAGAAAAGATTTAGAAAAAGAGTAAAGAATAACTCTTTCCACATCTTTCCTGGATCTTTCTCTCATACATAAGAAGAATTTTATTGTTTTTGCTGCCATTTTTATAGTGAGACTATTGTCTACTAACCAACTAACAAGCTCTGAGCTCCCAACCCCGAATGACAGGAATGTATAAGACATAAGAAGACTATTGATGTTGTTGTTTTGTCTTTTTGAGACAGGGCTTCACTGTGCAGGTCAGGCTGGCCTTGAACTCACTTTGTAGCCCAAGCTGGCCTTGAACTCACAGCAATCCTCCTGCCAAAGACTCCCAAGTGCTGAGATTACAGGAAGGCTATTTGGATTGTAATTCATTGAACTTTTTAAAAAATAGAATTACTAAATCTTAAAGCATGTTCTTAAATACCATGAATTTTCCAATTGTCTTGCAAATGACAACTCTTAGCTTTTAATCAAGGAGAAAATGTACTGATTAATTGTTTGCTTTTTTTTTTAATCACCCTTTTCTTCTCTTCATCTTAGCTAGTATTAAACTTATCATCTAACAGGAAATCATACTATTTCTGTGCAATTTTTGGCTTTCATAATCTCACAGAAGTCAAAGAAGTTCCTCCTCTCATTAGTGTTATATCCACACAATCTTAGTGATTTATGTATATAATTAGAATTTTCTTTCTTCTCAAAATGGAATCATTTTAAAATATAAAGTAAATTGGGCTTCCAGGTATTATAGAACTCAGTGGGGCATCTTTCTCAAGTCTGAAATAACACTGGGAAAGTATATTTAGGAACACAGACAAGAAAGGTCTCACGTGACATGGTTGGAAGCACCTTCTCTACAGCCGGGTTCACTTTTAAGGGTGCAGGTCAGGGCATCGCAGCAGAGATCAGTGCATTTCTTCAAAGCAAACACACAACAGGAAGAATAAATTCAAGTTTATTCCCATCTACCAGGTGCATAGGATTTAGGTACAAGAGGGCAGGGAAATTTCACTGTTTAAACTAAATTACTCTATTACACCAGTTCCAGTAGAAATGACCAAGGAAAGTTAATAATAGGATAAAAGGTCATGAACAACACAAACTACCCTTCAAAACTCAAATAGTTCCTTACTACTAGCTAACTTTCTGAGCTCCACTTCTCTAAATTAGGATAACACCAATATTTGGTAGATTTGTTTTAACAAAGGAGATAGGACATAGACCACTAAAAGATACTTTGAAGATTGTCTAACACGTATGATCTCTTCAAATGATAATTTTTGCCTTAAAGATTGCTAAGAAAGCAGATTTTTAGAAAGCTAATGTGAGATTTCTAGTGAGCATTCTATCAGAGATATTCATTAGAGTACATGGATGCCCTGCCATTTTATAAACATTAAATCATAGTAGTTATCTTAGATATTACATGATAATAGTTTATTTTCTGGAAGTTTATGTGATTTCTCATTTGTTTTTATATCCTTTGATTAATTTACCTCCTAGTTTACATATTGACTTGATGAGACAAAGCCAATTTTCTCTGCAGTGAGATCTTACTTCCAGATCTATAATTGCTACTGCTTAACAAATAATTGGCTAAGATTATGGAAGTAAGCAATTTCTAACTAATATGTCTAGAAAGATAAGTGACATATTGTGGCTAATGATTTGCTTCTTTACATTCAAATTCATGCAGTCATGTCATGATCATATCCTGGCTTTTGAAAGATGACTAAATTCGCTCGCAAAACACAATTGCAAATCTACTTTTTAACTTTTGTGTCGTTTATGTTTGAAAGAATTTCCAGAAAAACATTTAAAAAGAACAGAAAAAATAAAAAAATAAAACTGCATATTTGGTTGCCCCAGTAACAATCCAATAAAAATTTAAACCACATATGTTCTCATACCTGAGGAGAACCACAATCACAATCTTCTCCTACTTCCAGAAGTTGGTTCCCACACACTGGTTTTGTTATTATATTTTTAGGACTAGGTGCTTGTAGAAGGCACTTTGGTTTTTGAGATAGAAGGTATTTTTTAAAATGTGAGCGGCAGATGGTACTAAAATCCTTCGGAAATTTTGAACTGCAACCAGAAAAAATACTTAGAAATAACATGATAGACAATAGAGTGACTTTTGCATGATAACTGAGCAGGAGAATCTAACATATCTAATTGTATTACCCAGTTCAATGGAGATTCTAAATTAAGTAAATGTTAACATCCATGCTAAGCTACACATGCTGGGTGGTAATGCATGTGCACCATGCTAATTGAAATCCTTTTCCTAGACACACAGATGCAGAACTGGAAGATTTTAAATCCCCATGTGCTTTGATTACTGTCCTAAAGAACAGTAATAATCAATTTTCGCCACTTGCTATCATCCACTTATCTGGAACTGAAGAATAAGAGGCAAGGAGACAACAATAATGACTCATTGCAGTGGAATAATTGCAAATTTCTAGGTTATACAGAAATATTTCTCTTAATACTTGTGAGCACCTCAAGAACACCGTATGGGTCATTATGAAGGCATGATTTTCTTAAATATTCTTATATTTTTAGTAACTGAGATTTTGCTTTAAGTTAAAATAATTTTAAATTAAAATAATATCATTGCCATGGTTATAAACTCTATCCTGGAATATCTGGGGCTCTCAAAGAAGGAGCCCTGATATATGGTGAAATCTGTGCCAAAAAAGAATGGAAGTTGAACTAGTGGGGTATGTACTCTTTTAGGGAAAAATACATATCACATAGGTAGAGTGCATCTAAATCCTTTTAGATTTGGGAAGTATCTTTTAAAATTTAGGGTGTCATGTTTGTACCTCAGATATTGATTCATCACACAACTGCCAGAAGGACACCGGGTGGTATATGGAACGTCAGGCATACCGAGGACATGGCCCAACTCATGGGACATCACTGCTACAAGAGACACGCTATTCTTATTTTTGGCCTGCAAAAAATAGAAACATATGTCACTTCTAATTTATGAAGTCAAACATGTTTTGTTCTGAATTGTAAATATGCAGGACTTAAAAGGAAAACTTGAGCAATGAAAATGAGTCATTAAGTTCCTTTCCTTGAAATTGCTTATTGGTTAATGTTGAATGAACATTTGAAATGGTCAGGTCCCAGGAATCTAGTCACTGAATCTGTGCTCAGTATTTGTGGAACTCATAGACACTAAGTGCTCAGTAAACAATGGCTAAATTAATTCCATCCCTCTTGGAAAGTACTAATAGGCAGCATAATGTGGACTAGGAGGTCTATAAAAACCATTATGATACCTCTAACATTATTCGGGCTTGGTTATGTGACACCTACCTGCACCTGTCTTCCTTATCTGACCTATTCAACCATAGACAACTAAGCTGCGGAAGGCACCTAGGTTTCCTCTCTATTTCAATATTCCTGCTCTTATCCCTTAACACCAACTAAAGCGTCAAGTCTTTTGTGAGGGGTTGATGGTTCATAATCCAAGGAATTTTCAGTGAAGTAGCCTGCCAGTACTTTCATTTCTAGTTTTACTTATTTATTCAGCAAATGCTCATTACACTTATGCTCCACGCAAAGCACATATTCATCTTACTACAGATATAGAAAGAGTCACAGTGAGCCTTAGTGTAAGTGTACACACCTCAATGACAGAAACCGAAGCTGGGGCGCACAAGGAATTCGAGGCTGCCATTCCTACACGCTGATTGTTGAAGCTGATTCCACTGTGTGGAAGGTACAAAGACACCATCACAGTCAGAGATTTTGGAACCATCAATTTTCCCAGTGATGTCATAGATTTCCTCTGTTACCCTGGCCTTTTCATATCCATTGGTCCCCAGAATGACTTCCACTGTCCCATACTATAATGACTACAGATGGTTTTCTCACACCCAAGAATCCACGCTATTTATCTTATGGGGACCTCCAAATACCCCACAGGGGAGTTGCTTATGGTAGAACATCAGGCCCTTCAAGAAATGGTTGGGATGATATGAATGAGCAGAGATCCCTACCAAGAACCCTGGGGGCTAGCTATCCACCTTACTGATGTATATCCACCCTGGCTGGTATGGGCTCACCTGAGAAGCTGAGCGTGGTCATGGATCTTCTTTTTCCCCAGGTTAGAGCTATGCCACTGCAGAAAATTGCTATATGTGTTGCCTATGTTGGGTTCCACCTTGATCTTGTCACCATCAGACCAGATTTCCATACCAACCAAAGCCACCTGAACATCTATGGTGTTATATATCTGTGGAAAGAACATTTTTCTTCATGAAAAAGTGCAGAGTTCCTTCAGTGTTTGGAGCTGCTGTTGATTACCCATGATGGATAAAGGGATGGGCCATGAGTGATGAGTAATTTTTATTCTGAACATAGAAATCCTAGAAAATGTCTTTGCTACATTATGTGTGACTTCTTGCCTTAATGTTGATCCTTTTTTTTTTTTTTTTTTGATCTAAATTTTCCAGAACTACTGTTCTTAAGGCACTGTGACACTCTCAGACCCTTGTTGTAAAGTCACAGGTAAGCCCAAGTTCCTGTGTGGAAACTCATGGACAGATGACAAATATCTTACCACATTGAGTAGGTTCAGCACATTGAACAAAAAGCTTCTTATCACGGTAAGATTCCCATTATACATCTTATACTGTAAAATGCAAAAGGCAGAGCATAAATAAAATAACAAATTAAAGTGAAAAAGTTAATAGGGTATAAGATTTCACATTTATAGTAAAGTTACTTATGTTAATATAACTAACATCTCTTTATCCCATGACTACCTTATTCAAGACCTTGAATCAACAAAGTTTAATTCAAGAGTTTTTACTAAGAGAAAAATCAGGTATGCATGAAATTTCAGTGTTATTCATCTTTAAGTTCAGTAAGTTAAATTAATAATTTAAGTAGTTTAAAAACAATTCAGTATTAAAGTTTAATTATAAAGCAGAATGTACTAAGTAAGAACATAGAATCTGGTATTTTTTCTCTGTATACCTAAATATAATTTGTAACTTTTATATAGTTTTATGCCTAGTTTATACGTTAATGATATTCATATTAAAGATACATTTACATCTTATCTTAAATATAAGGGAATTTAATATTTTAACAATCCACTCTTTATTTTTATGGCTATCGCCTAAGTCTGTGTGTCATCAAGCATATCCCCAAAATCTAAATGTTTGGTGGCAGATAGGTATTAAAGTGGACTGGAGTGAAAACTGATACTGACAAGGCAGGTGGCACAGCCAAGAAAACCAGATGGACTCAAAACCTCTTTACTGCAAAAGCTAACTGCTTGCTTTTGATTGACCAATAAACTTAAAAGTTGAACACACGAAGAAGCACACAAATTTCATACTCACAAAGGCGTTGTCCAGCACCAAAAAGAGATCAATGTACTTCTGTCCCTGAAGAAAGTCCTCTGACTTTACAAACAATAAAAGAATAGTGTTAACTTATGTCTTTACCATAAAAGATTCAAAGCCTTGCAAAAGATTTTTTTCCCGGAAAAAGGTTAAATTGAAGAGTAAGTAAGGACCAAGCTTTGCAGATGCCACGCATTGCTGAACACTCCAGGGTATCGCCTGTCACTGCTGAGACAGCTGAAGTCATAGCTGTTGCAAAGCTAACCTCACCTTTACACTTTTGAGTGACCTCGACATTCTACGACGGCTTTGTTTCCTGCCAAGTCTTCTCACAGCACATGTTCGATTGGCCACGTCTCCTTCCTCCTGACTGTCGGTGAAGACCACATGTTCGTTCTTGTCAGCTCCTTGCAGAGGCTTGATCAGATATCTTTGGCCACGATGTGTGAAGTGACCTCTGTGAGACAGAGAGACTCATGCTTCAGGATTCCCTAATGCTCAGACTCTTACATTCCTGCTCAGAGTGGCTCAATACCTCTTCCCCTATCTGAATTTATACAGTTAGTCCTTAACCCATCATATAAATTGTCAATGTTAAAGCAATGCCTATCTTTACCTAGAGACTCTGAAGAATTGCTAAAATGAAGCAATCCTAAAGAACTTGACATTTACACCATTAGTTTGGAAAGTATTTTTCCAGCTTGTTTATACATTTAGTAAATTTTTCTTGGCCGATCCCAGGAATATAATGGTAACAGAGTTAAGGAATGTACAGATGCCAAGAACTCCAGAGGGGTGAACTAGGGACTAGCAGATCACCCAGAGTAGCCAACTGGGGGCTAGCAGAGGCTTAAGGAATCTACTTTTATAAGTAGATAAGTCATTTAGGTGGAGACCATGAATCCATATCTTGAAACATTACAAATCCAGCATAAAAGTCACTAAAAACTACATCCATGAAGGTATTTTATCATATAGAAAATCTTGTAATGTCATACTATGTATTAACAATATTGAAAGAATAATTACATGTTTTCTTTCATCTTTTATTCACGGGAAAGATATATTTGTCTACACACATAAAAGGCTGAAACACAATAAAGTGTTAGTAATATTGATCATTTGGAGGTAGAATTTTATGGTAGCTGTTATTTTCCTAGTTGTGCTCTCTCTTACTCTGTGAATTTTCTCTAATTCACAAGAGTTACTTATTTAAACAGGAATGCACACACACATATTGTTAAAAAATTAAGTTCAACTGAGAAACCTATAGAGTAGAATCTTTATTAAATAAAACAAGATTAAAAGCTGGGCGTGGCGGCACACGCCTTTAATCTCAGCACTTGGGAGTCTGAGGTAGGAGGAGCGTTGTGAGTTCGAGGTCAACTTGGGCTACAATGTGAGCACAAGGTTGGCCTGAATTACATAGTGCGACCCTGCCTTGAAAAACTAGGCCTGGGAGTTTGGCTCAGTGGCTTAAGCACCTACCTGCCAGGCATGAGGTTGTGAGTTCAATCCCCAGTGTCATAAAAAAGTAAATAAATAAAGGAAGATTTTTTCAAAGAGAGACGTAGATAAACTCTGAAATAGACCCAGACATCACCAAGTCCAGAATGCAGCATTTTTACTTAAACAGAGTGGCTCTGTACTTCGAGAGTAGCAGATTATGAAACGATTGCAATGGTGCTACTTTATTCTTCATGTTAACCTCACAACAAAATGTTGCTTGATATTTACTCATTCTGATAATGTCTCTCACCTCAACCCATCACAGGTGCTAATGCTGGCAAGAGAATCTTTTTCATTCAGGATATGACCTTCATAGTAACAGTGTTTCTGTAATTAAAAAAACATATATATATACTTTAGAAATGCATATTCACACATATACAAGTATAGTTTACACACAAGTGCACAGATCACAAGGGTATATGAATCACAGTAAGGTGGAAAGCTGCCACCTTGAATGTGTGCAAAAGTTCAAGTAGTATCTATGTCCTTAGCACTTTTCAGAAACAAAGACAGTGACAGCCTCAGAGGTTTTCTGAACTGGTATCTGGGTTTTCATTCACACACTAACTGCACTAAGATAAAGTCCAGGACTTAGCACACAAGTGGGCCTATGGGGAAAGTAAACACTGCTGCTGAGAAACAGCCAGTCCCTTGGGGATTTATTGTCCTCTGCAGAATCTCAGGTTATGGGGCCAGTTTTTAAGAAGTCAGTTCCCTGTATGAGTCTCAAAGGTCCCTGTTTGTAAAATCAGGTTCCTAGTTTTCAAATTAACTGGTTTAATTCACCATTGTCATTGAGCTATTAGTGAAATCCCACTATCAGATTTAAGACCCCAGGATATTTGTCTACAACCAAAAATTTAAACATGATTGGTGGTCCATATCATATTGGGGCTATGTATGTGACAACATGTACAAAAGGTAATGAACAACCTCTGATTCAAAGTAAGTTGACTGATTTGCTGCAGAATTGGAAATCTACCATATGTATGTGTTGTGACTTCTTTGGAAGACGCTTTTTTAGAAACATTTTCTCATGGAAGATTTGGAAAAGTGACCATGTTGAGACATCACCAACTATTAATATTTGAGCATGGATTAATGTATCAGATATTCTCCACTGAGGACAAATGTCAACTAAAATCCACATATCTAGAAAATGAGTGTTTTGATAAGAGGAGAGAATGAAGCACCACTTTGTAATACAAATATTGTAGGTTTTTTGTTTGTTTATACACTTGTGCATGCTTAGAGTGCCATGAAGGATACCTGTGAATGAGTATCTTAGTTTGGTAATATCTCTTGAATGAGCTTTCTATATTATGCCTTGCTCTTTGCTAGTTCTCTATGGTTTTCTCCATGTCTGACATCTGACTTTGGTGTATAAAATGGTGGCTTGACCAAATACAAACATATTCATTCAATAACTGATATTCCATTGCTGAGCCTAATAAAAATAAATATATCTTAAAGAATCAGTAAATAGTGACATGACCTTTCAATTACCTACAGGGGAAAATATTTCTAACCCCTGCATAAAACAGTCTAGGGACAAGTGGACATTGAGTGACTCTTAAAAATGCAAAATTTGGAAGCCTCCTGTTCCTCCTACCTTTTAAAAGCTGACTGTGACTTTATACAGGTCACATGTGAGCACTTTGATTTCAGATAATATTTTTAAATTATCCTTGAATCTAAGCATTTTGTGAGCTCAATGATAGATCTTGGAAGAGTCCCAAGGAATATTTAAATCCTACCATGTTCTGAGAGCTCCGGGTTGCTTCCTCTCCTCTGGGCGAGTAATGGGTTTCAGTGTAGTCTGGCCCCAGGACATGCCTATAGAGAGCAGAAAGCAGCATAGTACACTCAAGATGCTGACAAAGGCTCATTTACCTGACATGTTCTTCTGCACCAAAGGAATTATAATGCCTATGATGAGAAATAATTGACACGTTGGCCCTTGATTTCCTTCCAATATTGAAACTCACACCAAATAATTAGTAATAATTAAATTGGAGGACAGAAATGCCCTCAAGTACTTTTCAGCTGTAGATTTTTCTTTTTTACTGACAAATGGATCACTTTGTGATTCTTTGCACCAAGTACTCAACCTTCAGAAAACTCTCTAGGACACAAGTGCGTATCAAGAACCATGGTCTCCGAAAAGTAGTTTACTGAGTATTATGGAATTTGGTGGAGACCCCTTCCCTGAAATACATCTTAATTCTTTGTACTCCAAATCTGCCTTGGACATATGCTCATATAAACTAATGGAAAGCCACCAAACGCTGGAGTATATCAAGGTAGGTGCTTTCAATAAATTGCAAAAAGGTCAAGGAAGAAAGTCATATATTTGTGTAGCTTTCATTGTTTCACACTTTGCAAATGATTCCCCAGGAAAGCATCAACCTTCTTAGATAACATTAGCACAAATTAATGCCATCTAAAGCTCAGTGTGCCTCCAACCATACTGAAGAGTCTCAAAAACTTTTCTCCAGCATTGCTTAATATAATTTCGTGATTAGACTGAGGAAGTACAACTTACTTGGCTTTTTGTAGATGAAGAATGATGTCTTCTCCATTTAATCTAATCAGATACTGAACTTCAGATATATAACTTTCCTGAAAATTTTTAATAGTTTAATTATACCATATGATTTATATTTCTGAGTATAATGTTATACATAGTACAAATTAGAAGAATTATGAACACATGTAAACTAGTAATGGTTCTCTTATGCCTTTAAGATATCTAAAATAAAGCCTAATTTGCACATTAAGAAAGACTTCCTAAATGTACAATTGCATAGTAATGATGCAGATTAAACTAACTCTAATATATGATAGAGACTTACCATTGGTTCCAGTGTACAGTATGTCACCATCCTGAGTACATAATTGATCAACAGGAAAATTATAGAGCATATGTTTTACTTTAAATGCAATTTTAAAATATACTAAGAATTAAATAAGATGAAAATTTTTAAAAAGAGAAATGTTTGCAACAACAGGGTAGTCAAAAGTCAATAATTTTAATATATGAAAAATAACAATGCCATCAACTACTGAGACAAAGTTGAATTCTTCATTAAAGACAAATGACTTAGAAAGACCAAAAGCAGAGCTCTGGGAAAAGGGTTAAGGATGAGGTGAAGAAGTGAGTATGTAGAGTCCAGGACATAGCACCATCTCCTACACATGGTTTTCCTTCCTGGGACTTTGTCTCCCCACAGAGATTTGAAGAAATGGTCAGTACTGCTTAACTGTGAAACCATTTTTGAGGAGTCGCATAATCTCTCCTGCAAAATACAACTATCCATGTGGATAGCAAGACAAACCATTCCATGTGAACTGTGACATCACTTCAATTAGTAAAAAGGACTTTGTTTTGTCCACAGATGATTATAAAAATCTATTACAATCCTTCACATTACTTACCTCTTTGCCATGTTTTTCTGTTTGGTTGTTCTCGACTGCTCTTTTGGATAAATTGTGTAGTATTTTAGGATGAACTATTTCATGGAGGTTAAATTCAGGAGTTTGCTTTATGGCTGTTGCTAAAGAAAGAAAGGTAACATTGATATGAAAGATTTAAAAGTTTTGTTCTGGTTTGGTTTCATTTGATTGCTTGTTGATTTGTTGAGAGAGCATGGAAGAATAATAAATTCCTAGAGAGCAAACATTAAGAACAAATTGCTTCGCCTAACAATCTCCTCTCTGTCTCTGTCTCTGTTTCTCTGTCTGTCTGCTTCTCTCTCTGTCCCACTCTCTCTCCATCGTACAGAGACATCATAATGGTGAAACAATTCTTTAAATGACCTCTTTGTATGCAAATTATGGACCTCCATTACCAGAAACAGAGATTAAGAAGAGGGATTGGTGAAGAATTCTAGGTGAAGTAATCTGGTTCCTTCTTCGTCTGCCATCCTCTTAAAACAAATCCTGCTAAATCCCCTAGAGGCAACTACTTTTCCTTTTCTGTGTCTTGTTCTTAGTGTGATGCAAACCCTGACTACTCCAGATATCAGATTTTTCCTATGCAAGTAATATTCAGTGAGACTAAAGTGACTCATTGATTTTCACCTTTTGCCTGAAAATAAGCCATAGTCTTCTTTTTTTCGTTAGCCCGATCCTTCAAGACTGGAGATCTTGTAGGAAATGCTGCTGTTGATCTCTCTTGGGGAATTTTAAAGCAACAGATAGCGAGTAGGAAAATTGTTTAAAGACAAAGAATTATTCTTGATGTGCTTGAAATTGCATCACATAGACAAGTTTCTTTTGTTTACAAATACTGAGAAAGCACTTATGTTGGGGTCCAAAGAAGTGGTCTTATGTTCTAGGCAAATAAGCTTAGAGAAGTCACTTTGCCTTTATAGCTTTCATTATCAAAGAGATTGGTTTACAGCTTGAATGAAACATAATATTACTTAGCACCATTTTAGGAAAATAGCAGCACACCTTTTCTCTTCTTTATAATCATCCAATTATTTGTACAAGATCATTCAATGTAAGGTCATGCCTGTATTTCACACTAACGGATCTGAACTTTGAGACAGTTTCCTGCTCACTGTGATGAGCTGAGACCTCCTTAAAACACCAAGCAGTCCTACTTCTGGCAGACATGGAGAATCTGAAGGGAAGCAGTAGAAGCTCCCACAGTTCTGCTGCCATGTGTCCTAAGAAGAATTCATTAGGCAGAAAATTTAGAACTGCAGTAGTAAGTATTAATTTTTCAAATAATATTGTGAATCCATTAGTGAGAATAGTTACAGACTTGAAATTAGAGTGAATTATAATAATATCTGGTCCCAGTTTTAGTATTAACTGCACAATTTTGGGAAAACCTTCAAAGTATTTGTTTATCTCATTACTTGCTTTAGTTGGATTTGCGAACATTTCTAAGCATGGCTTGCAAGTTGATTCAGCCAAAGACCTTTGCAAGATTTCTAAAGTTAAACCTATATCCTGTGGTGTCTCTTTAAGGAACATAAATATCAAAATCAAGGAAGTTCTAACAAAGTTCCAAGTTCTTCTCAGAAATATTTCGTTTCAGAAATGGAGACACTGAGTGAATAGTGTACTCTTATGTTAACTATAATAAAAAATCACTGTTCAATTTTTAATGTGATCATAGGAAATTGTAATGTAAAAGTGCTACATTCTTCTTGAGTCAGTAAGAAAACATCTCTGATACTACTTTTAATATTAAAATTCATGTTAATTCAACAAATATTTATTGAATGCTGACTTTGAGCTAGTCATGGTTTGAAACTATTGAGCTAAATCAATCAATAGAATAGAGTGTGATTCCTGTGTTTCTATAATTCACATTCTATTTGTCAATTGTTTTATTTATCTCTCATCATCTAGATAGATTGCCAGATATATCCTATGTATTATAAATAAACCAACTACACATTGGAAGGTGATAAGGACTATGACAATAAAATATTAGAATAATGCAGAATTTGAATGCTGGCATGAAGGTGAATGTTGAAATTTTAAGTAGGGTAGTGTAGTGTCATTTGGGACTATGTGTTTTAGAAAATAAAGTGATAAGAGCTAGAGTAGTTCAATTCATGCTTGTATGAGGTTCTGGATTCAATCACCAGTTTAAAAAAAAAGCAACAACAAAAATATCAAGAGAGTAATGATACAACTAGTCAGATTATTATATGAGATGCACTGTTTTCAGAGATTTCTTACTAAACAAATATTTAAGTCACAACCTTGACTAGAAGTGCTTTTAAAGGAATTAAATAAATGGTTTTGAAATGCCTTCACTGAGCTGTACATATGTATAGAATAGTTATATAAAATCATTCTATTTTATCATTTATTTGGATGCAGTATTAGCGCTGAACAATAAAATAAACACATGAGAAATACAAGGTCTAGAGCCAGCCTTATATATACAACTTGTATGCAGCATTATTCAACAAGTGATAATTTTGTGGTGAGCTTACATAAACCTTTAGATATATACTTTACCTCTTTCAGTACAGGATTTACTACAAATGTGTCCACACAAGGAAATATCAGGTTCACACCACTTTTTACATGATTATCAGTCTTTATCTTTACATCATAGGGACATATGTGATTTTCTCAAGGGTACTTTAAGCATGCATCAAATAATTCCAGCTTCGTGTAAGATGTGATTGCATTGTGCTTACCTTGAGTTTGAATGATGAGACAGAGAACAGAAAGCAAAACCCAGGACATGCTGGTTACTGCAGATATCTCAGAAGACTCAGGCAGCATGAAGTTGTGATCTCCCTGTCTGCTGGTTTTATCTTTTCCTACTTCCCTTTAGAAATTAAAAAGAAAAATAATAAGACCTCAAACTTTTCTTGTGAGATCGAGTGAATTGTTCCTAATTGTATTGCGAAATCACCAAGAGATAGCAATGCTGACACCATGAGAATGTTCCTCATTTTGGAGAGGTATTTATGACTGTGGTTACTGCTCATTAAGATTCACATCTGGAGAGTGGCCTTGGATACTCTCATGGTGGTGGGAATGTACAAAGTTACACTGAAATGTCATGTGTGTATGTGAATGTTCATTTCTATATCTGCACATTGAAAAATAGATCAATATTCTGTGCATATTTTGAGAAATTGGCACAGAGAACTCAGAATTCACAAAACAAGCACCAAGCAAAGTCTTGCAAGCCGGAATATTGTAAATCTGGTTTTCAGTCTATTTATGTGTAAAAAAGAAAATACTGGTGTTATGAACATCTCAGGCTCTTGAAAACTTTGTATGAAGTTATACCTTTACACATGTGTATGCACAAACAGGTAGAACGATAAAGAAATGTGCAAATGTAAATGATTTTTAAATGCTAGCATCGACCAAAGTATGGTACATTTGAAGTTAGTTTGAGGTGTACTAATCAGCAAAACTGATACCTTTTTATGCCTTAAACATGATAAAAGTATACTGAGGAAGACATGTTGACCACCTAATGACCCAACATCAAGAAATGACTTCTGTTACTGTTTTGACAATTTATTTTCATCTCTTTTTTGTGCACTAATAGAAAGAAATGAAAAAATGGAAAAATTAATTTTATTATACAAAAGGTTTGAGCATCTGATGTTTTTGGTATAGCATTATAACATAAACATTTCCATGATATTGTATTTTGAATTTTTATATATGCTATCTTGGAAATCAAAATAGTTCTTTGATTTCCAAGATAAATTCTTAGAAGCAGTATTATTTTGTTCAAAAGTGTAAATAAATTTGAGATTGATGGGATGTTTGACAATGTTTCTCAGAAAGTTATTCTCAAAATAAGCTTCCACATAAAGTGCATTCCCAATGTTAAAACCTATTCCCTCTAGCAACTGAACTTATTTTTTTAGTGTCATGTTTGGGAAGTTCTTAGCATCTACTTTCAAGTTTTGATATCACCTTTTTCAGTATATTTTTAAATAGAGATTGCTCTATAATTTTGCACTTCCTTTGCTGGTGCAAAAGATAAGCATTCTACTTACAAGATTTATCAGTTACCATAATAATTTTAACAAAGTATCACATTAATTAATACTGAAAAAGAAAACCAGGAATGATTTAACACTCATTAGCATTCTCCTCCTTCCTGCTTCATATATTCTTGCCAAGCATTTTAAGTTTCCATGTCTTTGACCAATATGTTACATGTTATTTTGTGTATTTTATTCAAATGATGTTGTTTGAAATTACTCGGATATAAACTAAATTATTTGCTCAAAGTTCTTTTTAGTACTTTTTCCCTTTTTAAAAAATATAACTTTCTTCTTTGTCAAACATTTTAATAAATCCTTTTCATTATTTAAAAGGTTTAGTAAACAAAAGTTTATTTGGAGTGGGCATCTTCATTGATTTTTCCAAGTATGCTTTTTTCCTATTCTTTAATGGAAGCTTAATTGACTATACAGTTTTAAAATCATAATTAATGTCTCCCAAAACTTTAGAGTTATTATTTTAACTATATTTTGGCAACTGTTGCTGTTAATAATACTATCTACAAACTAATGGAAATTGATTTTATCAATTCTATAACCAGTATAATTTGATGTATTGGTTACATATTTCTGAGCTCATGTTAAATGTAAATTTAGATGGCTACTACAGCAGATTTGTGAATCTCAAGATGACTCTAAAATGACCCTTGCTATTGAGACGTATCTATAATTCAATCTTTAATGGAGAAAAATACATAAGCAAACAAAATCTGTGCAAATAAAAAGTACTATTACTTATATTCAGGTTGGTTTAGAAGGGATGGAAAAAGTTAAATGGCGTTAGCTGGAAAAGGAGTATAGTAATACATAATTAAACCATGGATATCTACAAGACCATGTTTGTTGAACTGTGACATAATACATAATACATAAGGTAACAGGTACAGACATAAAGTGTATATTTGCAGTGGCACAGTTATGGGGAAACTGCTAACAACCCTAAAAATTACATATTTGAGAAATACATATCTTACAAAATTGTCAGACTTCCGATTAATTGGAGACAGCAACTGAAGGAGATAGAGGACTCTGGAATGAATTTTAGGCGTCAGCTCAAGCAGCTGTGTGAATGTTAGAGATGAAGTTTGGTGGATTGTTGGGGGCTGCAGTTTGGTTCCATTTAAATGATAGAAGATCTAGTTCTGGGAATACTCTTCAGGAAAACAACATTTTAAAGACAATAGATTTTTAAAAATAATCTTCGAGTATATTCACCATGAAAGAAGTTTGAAAACAACTCTCTTAGAGGAATGAGTGCTGTTTATTAGATAGTTGCATATCAGCCTATAAATTAAAATTAGGGTAATAACAGGGATGAAATTGTTTACTCAGTGCATCTGGAGGGAATGACAAATGGCATAACTTAAAATCCTTATTCAATACAATATTGAAGGATTAACTAAACATAAGACTTAACTTGTGACCATAAAACTAGGAAATCATTACCAACATCCTGATTACGAGAATTTTGTTCCCATAAAGCTTGCAACTTAACATTTTGGAATGTTTCATAACAAAGTACTTTTGATATGTGGAACATGCTTAAATATTGTCTAATCAGAAACAAAAATATAATAGTAACATGCAAACAAAGTGCAATAATCTCTTATAAATTTAAAGACTTGCACATATGTTATTTCTATTTGATCATTACAGCAGTAGATATAAATAACCCCTCAACTGTCATTGTGTGGATGTAACTACAAATGATTTCCTTTGAATTACTTAGGTCTGTAGTCTCCTAAGTCATTGTTAAGGTGGGAATGAGGTGCTTCATATCAGAAAAAAATTCAAATAATTACTGTGAGCAATCTCTTTGATGGCTTCAATTGTTCCAGAAGGAAGATTTTTCCAAGAGAAACAGTGGCTCAGGAGTCAATGTTGGGTGAAAAGTTTGAAGTGGGGTGTAATATAATAGTATCCATGGCCTGGCTAAAATTTCAGCACTATATTGAGTGAGAATGGCAAGCGAGGGCATATTTGTTTTACTCCAGGTCTTAAAAGAAATGCTTTAGGTTTTTCTCTACTTGGTATGTTGTAGGCTTTGTCATACTATAGACTTTCTTATGCTGAGGTACAATTCTTGCATGCCTAATTTGTTCAGGAATTTTGTCATGAAGGGTTGTTCAATTTTATAAATATTTTTGCATCTATGAAAATTGATATGATTTGCATCATTTATTCTATTGATATGATGTATTACAGTTATTGATTTGCATATGTTCAACCATCCTTGGATGCTATGATAAATCTCACTTGGTCATGCTGAATAATATTTTTAATGTGTGGTTGGATATATCTTGCTAGTCTTTTTTTGAGGATTTCTGTGAACATGATCATTAAGAACATTGGTCTACAGTTTTCGTTTTTGGTTGCATCTTTCTCTCATTTTGGTTATGGGATGAGTTTGGAAAGATTCCCTTCATTTCAAATGTCTGAAACAGTTTGACAAAAATAAACATTAGCTCTTACTTCAAAAGCAAGTAACATTCATCAGTGAAGGCCTGGTTTTTGCTAGGAGAATTCTATTACTGATTAAATCCAATTACTTGTTATTGGCATATCCAGGTTTTTATGTCCTTACTGTCTAATTTTGGAAGAAAGGTTTATGTTTTATTTGACTAATTGAGGTTTTTATTTTCAAGATTTCAATTAATTCTTTTCTAAGATGCCTATTTCTTTGTCAAATTTCTCATTGTAATCATGAATTGTTTACCAATTTCACTGAGTTGTCTGTGTTCTGTTGAGTTTTCCTCAGTTTCCTTATAATCGTTCTTTCCAATTCTGTATCAGGCATTTTGAGAATATTCTTTTTGTGGAAGTGTACTGCTAAAGGGTTATTGTGTTCCTTTTTGGGGTGTTGTGATTTTTTCATATTGCTCATGACCCTAGCTTGAGATTTACGTATCTGGAAAATCAATAGTCTCTACCACTTTTATTAGATAGCTTTTGCAGTAACCAGCTCTCTCCTAAGAATATGTTTTGGGGTAGAAATTTAATAAGTTAAATTGAATTTGGTTCCAGTTGGACATGATTTTATAATCTCTGAATATCTTCTTCATCTGTAACCAATGGATTTAGGCCCAGACTTTCCACCTATTACCACTGCAACCAAGGAAGGGCAAATAATATTCATTGATGCCTGATAGGAAGTGAAGTTCCAGTCTTTTGCTCAGCCTTGTCGGACAGCACCCCACCATAAAGGACCTGGAAAACCCTAGAAAGTATGGCGAACTAGACTGCTCATTTAGCCTTTGCTGACATGGCACAATCATAGACAAAAATATTTCTGTATCCTTTGTTGTTTGAAAACTTACGTTATGTGTTGGCAGGCTGCCCCTCCCTTTGCTGGTCCTTCAGCCAAACTGAACCAATTTTTGTTATTACTTACCTTGTTTGTGTATAGGTTTAAAGCTCTTTTAGATCTAATATGAGCAAGGAGACAATTTGGAGAATTCACCTCCATAGCCTTCATGCATCAATAGGCTCTCAAAGCCCTGCCTTTTTCTATCCACCTTTTAGTCTCTTATGCTTAATTATAATTCACAGAGGGGAAAAAAAGCATAGGCCATCTATTCCATCTTCCTGGTTAAATTGTACTTAAGGGAAATTGGATGTTATATCTAAATTGCTTGATTGTTTTATCTGAATTGCTATGTTATTATCTTTTACTGCTTTCACTTTGTAGTTGATGGATTTTGGAAAGATTTTTCCATTTAACTTTTCATTCCAAATAATAAACTTATGATTTTATTAATTTCCTTGTTTCACCATGTATTGGTTCATGGCAACCTTTTTTACAATGTGACTTTTACTTATTTCTCATTTCTATTATTTAAAATCATTTTTAATATTTATTGGCATGCATTCTCGTTACAGAATGGTTACATTCCATGTATATTTTAAACTCACACAATATAAACATTGAGAAGTTATACACATGCAATAAGTTTTTATTTCTTTTATTTTCATTGTTATGTATTTAAAAATATTTTCTATTTATTATTCATTGACATGAGATTTTGTGTACTATTTAATTTATACACATTTGAGACTTTCTTATTTAAATAGAATTTTAAAACTTCTTTGTCTTAACAATGCATTTAGTTTATTAGACCATATCAGCATACCTGGAGCTAACTTCTTAAATTGGTGCAAAGATTTCATTGTACCATAATTTATTTATCCAAAACTCTCAATTGGCAGACTTCTGTATGGTTTCCAGACCTTTTGCTATTCAAACAGATGCTATATAAATATCCTGTACATATGCGATTTTGTATGTGTGAATTATATCTGTTAAATAATTTCCAAGGTATAAACCTGCAGGTTAAATTTTGATGGCTGTTCCCAAATAGCTTTCCATTTGGAATTTGTATTGATTTACACTTCGCTGGCAACTCTTTTTTTAAAGATATCTATTGTTGTTAGAAATTTCTTTTTGTAATAATATATCTGAAATATGTCTTTTTGAAATTTTCACCCTTCTTTCCCACTACTTTCTGGAATCCACATTGTGACTTGTTTCATATCTGTTATGGGCTAAAAAGATGGATAATGATCTACATTCCATGCTTGAAGAGGATAGGGCTGGATTGTTTAGGCTGTGGGTACTTACAAAGTCACCGGACCTTCAGGCCTAAAGGAAGAGTACTTAATTTATGCCATAAATGCCTTTCGAATATGAGCACTTAAAAACAGAAAACACAAATTTCACTAGTAGCATACTAACACATATAAAAAATGAGGCATTACTGAAAGGGAAACCACATCTCTTCTCTTTTAAAAATCAATTGAGACGGTTTCCTTCCAGTTCTTTTTTCTCTGTGTTTAGGTATGTATCTGTCAGTAATATTGCTACCCTTTAACCAAAGCATAAATGGAATTATACCATACATATCATGCAATTTGATTTTTTTAAACTTAAAATATGTCTTAGAAATTTCACTATGTTGGAGCTACAGTGATCTATCATTATTCTTAAATATTATTCTTCACGATTCTGTGAAGTGCTTATTCTATTATGGTTTATTTGCATTTTAGTCTATTAATATACATTTAAGTTGTTTTAAATTTCAAGTTACAAACAACACTGAAATGACTAGTCTAATACTTGTGTCTTTATGTGTACATGTAAAGTATTACTGTAGGGTTGTTGCTAAGAAGTGGAATTATTGGGTTGTAGAGGATCTTAAATTTTTTCCATTAAGTTTATTGTACAATTAAGATATACATAAAGATCACATTTATCATAGGGAACTTGTACCTGTGCATGATATAGCTTAGTTCCTCTTTTTTCTCCCATCCCCCCCCCTTCAACCCATGTTCCCATCCTTATTTACAAAACTTTGTTTCCATTTTTCCTCTTTTTCTCATTTTTTTTCTTTTGTGTCATGCATGTCTGCTATAGTGTGGGAAAATGCTTGATAATATTTCTACCTGCTAACAAGTGTAAGATGTTAATCTGCATGGTATCTCTCTCAATGAAAGAGTGACATTTTTAATTATGCATTTTAATGGTCATTTAGCACAATACTTTTTATGTATCAATTAAACTATGCCACTTGCCTAGTTGATGGTATTGTATAAAACTTCTTTAAGATAACCACTAATACTAGTAATTCTATTGGTTCTTGGAAAAGAACAATTAAAACTCATACGGTTAGATCAATTCTGCATGTCTGTATCAGGTAATCTATATTTGGTAACCTAAGCAACTCTTTTGAAGTTAACTATGCAAAATAACAACCATTGCTAAATTCTATCATCTTGTTTTGAATGCCTGTATTGTTATTGTTTTGGATTTTTTGTTGTTGTTTGTCTCTTTGGCTTCTTGTTTGTTTTGTCTGTGTTTTTTGTTGTTGTTTTTCACTCTTTAAAATTAAAAAAAAATTACTGCTAATATTTTTCCTGGTTAACCTACTAGTTCCTCAGAGAGGGATGGGAAATTGCCTACCATCATTATAGTCTTGTATAAATGAAGCAAATTACCAATATATATTGAATTATTTTTGAAACAATAGAATATGCAATTTGGGGAAGTATTCAAACATCCCCCTACTTCCCACTTATTTCTTTTCTATTTTACTCTTTATTTGTATGTATCACTATTACTCAAATATTTCCTTATGTGTATTTTTTTGAAATTTAAAGGGAACTGAAATTCCTAGTATTTAAATTTTAACATTTCTACTTTTATCGTTCTTCATTTTAGTCTTCAAATTTTTTCTTGACAATGTTTTCGTTTCTTTCTGGTAATTTTTCTCTATTTGATATTTCTCATTTGCCAATTTTTTCTGTTTACTTCACTATTCCTTTTGCCTATTTTATTCTTTATTTCAACTATTCAGTTTTTTAAACTAAACTTTTTTTTAAATTTCTGTCATTACTTCATATTTTAAATGTCTTCCCTTTGCTTTTTAATATCTTCATTATTATTTTTACCATCTGTCTTCGGACATTTCTACTTAGGCTGAAATCTCTAATCCAATGTATTATATTTTGTTTGGTATTTGTTTTCTTAATGCATTCCTATTCTGGTAAATTATTTCATTTTTAAATGAAACTGTCGCTTATTCTATTAAACCACATGTACGGAGGTGGGCAGGCTTCAGATATGATCAGGTAGGAACCGTCGGGTGTAGAGTTGTTGAGCCCCCCTTATAGATCACGGAAATTCAGGCACTAGAAAACAAGTCAATCTCTTGCAACTCACAAACAGCTCTCAATTCGGACCTCTAGGTTGTCCCCAGAGCACAAGCATGAGAAGCAAGAACTCTTAGGTATCACCTCCATTCTGTATCGAGAGGGCTTAGGTGACAAAACTTCTGCCAGGGTTCTGCTAGGTTCATTCACCCTGGCTGCTTCCTGCACAGGGTCCCTCTGTCACTCTGACTTTATTTGTGAGTCCACCAAGATTAGATTCAGTTGCTGCAAACCAGAGTGATGGAGGCCTATCTTCTGTTTCTCCTTTTCTCTCTCATCGACTTGTGGAGCTGTCCCATGTCCCAAACCAAACCCACACACAAGGGCACAAAAATGAGTCCACTTCCACTCCTATATTCTACCAGGGATTTATTTCAGCCTTCTTTCAGTTCTGGTGAGAAAAATACCACATTAGCAATTTGCACAAAATCAGTGTGTTGTTTTAGAAGGTGAAGATATATATTTTTCATTAAATTTATTTAGCAAAGTTATTAGATTGAGTGGGCCCACAAATTCCCCTTTTACTATGAAAAAACTAATTTTATCAGCCAAGTTATCTTTCTTCCTTTTTTCCTCTCCATTTTACATTTTAAGAAGGAAGCAGAAGTCTGAACAAACATCTCATGTGGCTTTCGTGTTGAGACCCTATTTCATCATCCCACAGACTGCTCGTGGTAGCGGTTATTCGAGATCCCTGCAGTCAGTCCCCTGGGAGAGTCTTAACCTGCAAAGAAATTAGAGGATTCAAATATAATTTCTACCTGTGGCATTATCTTCAGTGCTAACAAAATAAAAGGTGGAAGAGGCAGAGTCTGGCAATAAGCTTGTGAAAATTGTCTGACATTAATATGCCATTGAAAACTGCAAGTTGAAGCAGCAATGAGATAGAACGACACCTCTCCTAGGATTGTCAACATCCAGAACACTGATGTCACCACATGCTGGTGCTGGCATTTCTACATAGGAGAATTTGATGCTCACACTTGGTCAGGAACCATTATTTCACAAAGGACACTTTTGACATTGACTTTATCAAATGAAGAAAATGATATGCTATTTTACTGTTATCTCTCTTTCTCCAAGAAAAATTAATTACAGCTAAAATAATGTTAAGGGTAAGAAAATAAATGTTCACCTTTAATCCCAGCACTCGGGAGGCTGAAGTAGGCAGAGCGTTGTGAGTTCCAGGCCGGCTTGGGCTACAACGCGAGCACAAGACCGACCTGAGCTACATAGTGCGACCCTGCCTCAAAAAACTAGGGCTGGGAGTTTGGCTCAGTGGCTTAAGAGCCTGTCTGGCAGGCGTGGGGTTGTGAGTTAAATCCCTGGTGCCGAAAAAAAACAATGTTATAACGCTCTGATCCAAAAAAGATCAAAGTGTATGGGGATGAATCTATAGAGAAACAAGTAGATTTAAATCCTTCAAGTACTTCTTTAGGCCCACTTTCCTGAAATATCTTTTTGAGATTTCCCTTATTAAGATTTTAGCACTTGTGTTACTATCCTCCATAATATTTGGAGATAATCAAATATTCAATTGAGACTTCAAAAACATGTAAATCTAATAGTTGTGCAGAAATACAAAATGTAACCCATGTCATTATATATATGTATATGTATATATATTAAAATCATTTACTCTAAAAACAGGAGAAATTAACTCTTAAATTTGTTCAATGATAATTTATCACGCTATTATTTGGTTTTTGAATTCATATCATGCAGCTCGGTTAGAAATATTTATTCATGAGCAGCGCTCTAAGTTACTGGTGCAAAGGTTTGAAGGAAATCCTAATTCGAGCCTACATCTTACTCCCTGCTGGGGTTCTTTTCTGAAAGTATGTGACCCGTGTGTGAGTTGCAGCAATGAGCTGATTAAGTATGTGAAACCCTTTGGTTTTACCCAGGAAAGAGTCCAGAAAAAAGGCACCAGCATGTTCTATAATGTGATCCAATAGCAATGCCATCCCGAAAAATTCTTTCTGGTCTCAGAAGAAAAAAGAGCGATATTCCCTCTGGTTTAATTACGGGTGGGGGTCGGTGGGGTGCTGGTTAATTTTACTTTGTTTATGTAATTTTACTATCCTTGGTTGTAGTATGTTTGTTCTTGCTTTATGGACTCTGTGATTTTTATACTAATCCTGTTTACTTCTCTTGTCTGTTTACTCTTTTGTTTTTAAGTAGTCTGACAGAAAACTTGGCTCCCACACTTAAGCATTCAGGACTGTGTGTCCTCTATTTCATGTCTCGTCTGACCCATGGCTTTATGACTTCAATAGCTTTCTTATTTTCTAATTTTCTTCACTATTCTTTTTTCTTGTGTATCACACTTGTTTGAAGTTTCCTAAAGTTCTGTATGCATAAATATATGTGCATGTTCAAATGTAGAGAGGGATAAACACTAAAGTTTCTCAAAATCAAAGGATAAAATTTGGTTCACTGTAGTGTTAATGATCTTCTTGCAGTTCCCTGAACCTCCCAGGCCTTTGCTGAAATTATGACTAGCCCCATTATCTCCCTTAGAAAACCTGTTTCCTCTTTTTCCTGTATATGTTTAATAAACTGCCTATAAGTCAAGATTTAAATGACACTTTCCTCGACAAGACTCTAATGACTTCTTCTGAAAAACAGTTCTCTCTGCTTCCTCATATTCGTATTTTTAGCAATTTATCTTTATTACACCAAGTATTTTATTCCTATATTTACTTATGTCAGTCATTAGAAGTAGGGTAGATAACAGGGAAAGAGTTTAATCTTTCTATCCCCAGCATAACTATATAAATAGAGATTCTGAACATGTTTAGATTAAAGAACTAAAGATAACAACCAGATAAGCATTTTCATTGGAGATTCTTTATTACTTGATTTATTGAATATTTATCACTTCAACTGTTGTGGTACTTTTAAGTAACAAAATGGGGAATGAGAAGTACTCTTCAGTAACGGATGGTCAAAGAGGCAAAAGATTTGACTACAACATCATATTAATTTCTCTAGACAAAATGTCTATAAAAATAAAGTATTACTGGATATAAAATAATAGAAATTCTATACTAGTATTACATGTATTTTCTGTGCAAAATAGCTTTCCAGCAGGAAGAAACTAAGAACTTGGATTAGTTAATTGAGTTTGGGTCCCTGCTCCAACCATTAGCAGCTATGTGATCAAGAAACAACCGGCTATTTTCATCTTTATTTCAATTTTCTTACGTGCGAAATGATGATAGTGCCTTGTTGTACAGAATAGTTGTAAGGATTAAGTGATCTGATCCAAAAGTTTGATCTGAGACTTTCAATTTACTACACAAGGAAGAAACTCACTAGCCATATGTAGAAAAATTCTAAAAGCATGTCATTGGAGAATAAAAGATCAATAAGACAAAGATTCATCCATGAAATACATATAAATAATAAGTCAGTCTTTCCCTAAATGTACTTTGTGCTCAGAAGTGGGTGATGCAGGATTCTCTATCTAGAGACCCTTGTCACTGACAAGCTTGGAAATTCCTATCCTCTGGATGGGGCGCTGATCAACACACAATCCCTGCCTTTGCAAACTGTGGACATGACCCTTTTCTCTCTTCCTCAACATCCAAACTGCAGTACCCTCTTTCAATCTTGACAGCTGAGGAATTCTTAATTCCTTATCATATTATAGATTGACAAGCAGGAATATGCTGGATGAATCTATATTATTTGCCTAAGGCTAAAAATATGCTGTTGGCAGAACCAGGCAGAGACTGTGTATCATTTCATTCTTGTGTGGGGTAAACCCTCCCACACCAAAAAATTGCTTTTCCTATGTCTTTTTTCTTCTCATATTTTCACTACATGTTCTCTCAACATTTCCTTGTGTCTCATCTGAGACTTCAGGTTTTTAGTGGCTGTGTACAACCTTGCTTTCATAAAAAACTGAAATTCTTTGCCTGTAATTAGATCCCGCATATCAATTATAGTTGCATGTCCTTAAAGACACACAATGCTAAGCAAGCTATATGCTTGCAGTTAAACAGTTTACAAGGTCAATGGGGTGGCATGCATTGACTTACAAAGGAAAAAAGTGCCATCTGCTGACTTGCAACACCTGGCCTGTAAAATGAACCCTTTTCTATGAGGAAAGAAATAATGCAGTAATTTTTGTACTTCAGGGTAGATACCTTCTTTCTCAAAAGTTCTTGAGACATCAGAAGGAGACTGTTACCTGTATTCATATTTTCAGCACTTTATTTTGCACTTAGGTAAATTTCTGAACTTCTATCATTCTTTTTTCATTCTCATCAGTTACACATCTAAGGTTTCACCATTGAACTGACACTGATGCCAGGTCGGTTGTTCTTTTTTTTTTTTTTTTGCACCGGGGGTTGAACTCACAACCTCGCGCCTGCCAGACAGGCACTTAAGCCACTGAGCCAAACTCCCGGCCCCAGGTCGGTTGTTCTGAAAGCACCTGGGAGGTAGCTCTTGTGAAGAAGAGGAGGATGGAAATCATTCTGCTTGAAAATGAGGTTCTAAAATACTAGAAACAGCACATGTAAAATGATTGATTTAAACATAGGTGTGCCATAGAATTATATTGTAGTATATTAATGGAAATAAGTCAGACACATACAAGGAAATATTTTATATAATTCCACTCATACAGGGCAGCTAGAACAGGCAAAATCATAGCAATAAAAGGAAAAATAGAGACAACATGGCAAGAGCAATAAATGAGTTACTCTTTAGTGGGTAAAAATATTCTGTTTGGGAAAATGAACGTGTTCTAAAAACTGATGGTGGTGATGGTGTACAATATTTCAGAAGTATATAATGCCACTGAAATTATAAAAGTTGTTTAAAAGAGGAACATTTATTATTTCTATTTTACCATATTGAAAAAATATTCAAAAGAGACAGAATTTTAGGTGGTTAAAGCAAGAGGACTGGAGAACTGTGCTTGGGGACAATGCAATCTGGAATTACAGCTGTTACTGTACTTTGTAGAGAAATTAACACAGAATATACATTTCAGCTCTGCACCTACATTCAGTTCACACTGATAACATTCTCACTGAACCAAACCCGAGCCTACAACTGGTCCCACCACCATGGCTTCCTGCATAACTCAGCAGTATGGCAACATCCTACATTGCCTGAAACCATTCTCCACTTATTCTGCCTTGTATTACCCACTCCTGTTTCAAAACTCTGGGAGGGTGCATCTGAAAAGAGGACCCTTAGCCAAATTTATCACTATAAAAGGAGGCTGGGAAAAGCATGCAAAGTATTTTTAGTGACTTCAATACCAAGAGAACACTACCTCCAATGTGGGAATCCTCCAAGCATGGCAGGGTACTAAAACAAGCAGATATTAAGAATGAGAAAATCTACTCTTGTAGATTCCCCATCTTCTCCTCCCCATCTTGCCTCCTCTCCTTCTATTATCCCAATAATAAGCGTGAATACACTCTATTACTACCTAAATAGTAAGTGTGAATAAATTTCTGGCAAATATCCTCCTCAGAATTTGCTACAAAGTAAGGTATATTTGATTCATTCATAAGAAAGTGGATATATGTTGATTTCATAAGTAAAATAAAGCAGACACCAGAAAATTAAATATCACATGATTTCCTTTATATGAGAAACCCAAAGTATAAATAATTTTAAAAGCAAAATAAAAACAGATGATAGGAAATAAGGAAGTAGACTTTGAAGAGATGGGAAGGGGACTGGTAATGGGAGAAATGAGAGGTAGGGGACAGAAAGTGAACACAAAATAAAGATCAAGACACAATACGTATATGCACCAATTCTCCATGATGAATGTATTTATTAGTAGAAGCAAACATCTACTAATACAAAATCTTAATGCATTAATAGTAATAAACCTTTTACATATTATCTAATTGCATTGAAAATTGCTTTCCTTTTCATGCATGCATCATTATTTTGCACAAAGTTTAAAGCATTTCCAAAATGCATAGCAAGGCAGTGATTCCGTGAGATGCTAATCACTGCTTAGGGAAGTCATGTGGTATGTTATCACAGTGTGCCTAGACACGAGCATGATTAACTCTGTTAAAAAAAATACAGAGGGCAAAAATAACTGACAAGAATAAGTTTGAGAGCAAAACTGAATTGGTTCAAAGTGAAATGATGGAATTCGCACTCAATCAGTTGCAGATCTGGGACTGGGACCTGAACTCTGAAATCGAAGTGAGTTCTAAACTGTTTAAACTGCTCCACAGTGCCATTCAGCTCAAAGGGATGACTGCAGAACAGACTATGCTAAGAGAATGGCTTTCCTGCTATTGTCTGTAGGTTGCCAGACATTGTAAGGGATCTCACATACTTCTGCACGGAGGAAACAGTGGCATCATTTAAGAACCTACAGAAACATTCGAAGACCCCTCCTTGAGAGTGTGCAGTTTGTGTCTAGTTCTGGCTAGGGTTGGTGGTTTGTTGAGGACTCATAGGGTCAATATTTCTATTTTATCAATATTAAAAGGATAAAGTGAATTTGTAGCTAGGAATGGGTATTAAAACAAAAAGCAAACCAAAATTTGGTAAAGAAACGAAGGTTGCTCACATGTAAATTGTGGCTTTATGGGAAACAGATTTATTTCCAGATCAAGACAAGATCTCATACTACAGATTCAGCTATACTTTTTTACATTGTTCTTGTATTAATCCCAAGTGGGAAGGAAGTCTCCCAAAATGGAAATTATTTAATAGATGGACTCTGGACTTGCTGAGGATTGAGCTCCACTTTTGAGACCAGAATGAGTTTATCCAGATCCCCACACTGCAAGGATGCATGGACTTCTTGGGGGACAAAGTTCCTGATGAAAAGAAAACCCTGTTGGGGGAGGTGGGTGATGAAATGGAGGAAACTGGTCAAGCATAAGAAAAACATGACAGTGACAATGATTAAGGCAGGCAGCCTGAAAATGGAAAAAAGCTACCTTATTAATTAGGACAGCTTCCGTTATAAAGGAGAGAAATCCCAACTCAAAATGGTTTAAACAATAAGGAAACTGTATGAGTCATATAAGAAGAAGCACCAACACAGAGTGGGTGACTTCAGCAACTATTAATCAAGCACCATTAATAAGAACAAGTTTTATTCTCTTGCTGTCTCTGCTCTACCAGTAGACCCTCCTTGTCTTCTTAACCACAGCGCAGCTGCAGCAGCAATGAATACCAACATTTACAAGAAGAGGGAATATTTCACAGAAAATATGCAAAGATAACTCCTCAGTTGTCTTGTGAGAAAGGGGGAGTTAGTCATTCATTTTCAGATCAGCCACTGGCAAAAAAGAAAAAAAAACAATGAGATCATTGGGATTGGATTAGGGGGATCAGTTTTATCCATCTGATGAAGGAGTTAGGATATTCTTTCTTAGAAATGAACCGCTGGACAAAATTGGGGCTCTGAAAGCAAAGGATACAGGACATACTTGATTTACAGCCAACAGTACTTGCCCAATTAGTCAACTAAGCTGTGGTTTTGTGGGCAATGTGATTCTATGTTGACAGGCCATCTAATTACTCTTTTAAAAGCTGGGAATTTAAAGTTTATATACAATTTTTAAATACTGGCAATAAATTCAAAGCATTTGAAAATCTGACAAAAATCTTTTAGGTCAGAATAAATAACCTGCAGTCCAAACATGACCTGTAGGTCAGCAGATTGCAGTCTCTGGTTAATGCTATGAATTTATTTAATTTAAACCTCTGTTTAGAAAGTAAAGTCCAATTTAATAGGGCCAGTAATTGAATTATACAAGAATGTATGACAAAATTTTATTTTGGAAAGATTTTACTCAATTGTAGAAAACAACAAATGACAAAGCTAATAAAAATCTCAAGAGACATTATAGGATATGCATCATATAGGACAGAGAATATTTACATCTTCTAAGAATTTTAACTTTGACAAGTTAACAGCTAAAACAATCAAAATATGGCTACTCAATAATGAATATATGTTTAGCATCCCATTCTTCCCACTTTCCTTTGATTTCCATTTTGATTTGCTTTCACTAGAGTGCATTAATTCCTATAAAATGAGCAAATTAAGGTTTTCAAAACTGTTAACTATGCAGCATCAAAATAAAAAGGGAAATTAGGGGAAAAATAAGATGATTAGAAATATAAAGTTCATAGATGTCTCTTCAGAGTTATCTGCCTTCTTGTAAGGTTGGAGAAGATAAATTTTAAATTAATACAAAGATTTTTAAGAAGGTGTCTGTCTTGAGAAAAATTTATTTAAGGTCTTCAAGGTATTACAAGAATCAGTATATGCTGACTTAACTTGAAGTGCAAACAGCATACAGTAGTGATAAAGAAAGTTTAGTTCTTTTCATCCAGACTTTTCAATCTTCCAATTTGCTCATTTGGCCATCAATCTTTGCTTAGCTTATACTTCAGAGTTTTAGACTTGAGCCCTAAAGGAAAGACAAAATTCTTAAATGTTCATTTTTCCTAAAGCAAAGACTAAAATGTTCATTTTTCCTAACACATTTAGATACCTTAGAAGTATAATGTGGAATTATTAAAAAACTAAAACCAGTTCTCTGAAATCATTTTTTCATACAGGTTATTTATATGCTAGCATCAAAGAAGTAGAAGCATGGCAGGGTAGAAATGTAAGAGAGGAAGATACCATGCTAGCATCCAAATATTCATGCAGGAAACTTGTACAATAGGACAAGTTGGGGCAGCAGAGGAGAGTTAGGAGCCCCTCCTGAGTATTCTGAGGGAGATTGCATCCATTCTCACAGTCCTCAGGGAGTATTTCTGAGAAAATGAGAAATTTTGAGATCACCATATCTACCCACTACACTCCTCTCGATTATCAGGATCATTAGCCAAATTTAGCAGCAAGATAGTTACGTTAGCACCTGCCCCATCGTCAACAGATACTGCTCATGGTGAACTTCTTCTAAGAAGAGATGGTAGGAATTTTTTTCTTCCATAGTAGGAGTGCTACAACGTTATAATTATGGACTATGAATCTCTTACCTCAGGTATAGGTATTGGTTTATCTTTGATAAGAGTAGAAGGAAGGACTTCTGTGTCTTTATGCTATTAGATAAAAATATAATGATGGAACATTAAAAATTCGATGCTTTCCCTATCTCAGCAAAATATATTTATTTCATTAAATTATTCATTACCTCCTATTCACTTATTTAAATTCTACCCAACATTCAAGAACCAATAAACAGTCGATGGCTCACCATCCTGCTTTAACCCCTCCAAGCCACCTCATTTCTCCTCACCGTGTTTCTCGGTAATACCGCTTACACTGGCACAAATAACACTTGAGGAATTTTGTACTCCATATGCATGTGACTAAAAGTGTGAAATTTACCCACAAAAGTTGTAAAATTTATTTTTAAAGAGAATTTCAATGTTAATCTTTTCTCATTCTTTTACAACAGAGTCCCAAGCATGAGGCAATATTTGCAGAAACTTTTGGCGAGTGAATGAGTTCTAGTTTTTACTTTGTGAGCTCCCGACTTTTATTTTAAGATTGCCTGTGAGTGATTTTCTCTTTTTATGCTCTATGTCTTACAGAAAACTATGAAACAATAGGCTTTATTCTATCTATAATAAATGATAATAAGTATCATTTATTATAAAATTTCCTATCCTCTAGAATAAGCAACTAGGAAAATAATCCTTTAAAAAAAGACATTTACATACAACAGATGTTTACTCATTTGTTGACAATTATAAAATCATAGAACTTTATTCATAATAATAATTCAATACTCATATAAACATAGAGATAGCAAATAAGTCTTGGTTTTTAAGCTATTCCAGGGAAAAAATTCTACGATATGTGAGGTCAACCTCAAAATCACATGCTCTGTTTAAGGACAGTATTCTCACTGGCTTCAAGAGACATCCAGATATTTACCAATGACCATATGATACTTACAGGGGAAAAGGAAGAAGACACAGATGTAGGAATTGGTGGTGGTGGGAAATCAGGCTTTGGAATTAGCTATTAAGAATATAAAAAAAATTAATAATAATAATCCAAAGGTGAGCCCCTGAGAGATTTGCTCAATAAAAAGGTTTAAGTGTTTTTCAGGAGTGAATTTGTAACTTTTCACGAGAGAATATTCTAAACCTGTGATTCAATACCTTTCACTTAGGTACACACATACAATTCAGATACAAGCCCAATACTGTAGCCATGTAATGAAGATAGTTACTGTGGAAGGAATGTCTCTCCACAAATTCATATTCTGAAGCTATGATACCTAGTGTGATGGTATTTGGGGGTGGGACCTTTTGGAAGTTCTTAAATCTTGAGGGTGCAATTCTCAGGATAGGTTGTATACCCTTCCAAGAAAAGACACCAAGAAGCAATCTTTCTCACAGAGTGAGAAAGTAGCTGTTTATAAACAGGAAGAAGATGATTCAGAGAACAAAGCCACCTGTACCTTCATCTTGACCTTTCCATCTTCCCAAAGAGTAATAAATAAATATAGCTGTTTAAACCACCCAGTCGATGCTACTTTTGTTATAGACATCTGAGCTAAATATGGTACTCTGTGAAGAAGTTTGGTATTTTTATAATAATATATCAACTTCCCAGCTCAGGCTTAGGGGTTAAATTCAGGAGTAAAATGGAGAGGTATCTGTTAATATAGTTAATATGGTTCTTCCATTATATTTTCAAAGAGTTTTGCAAGACATTTTACATTTCAGATTAATAGTCCACAAATTTGAACATTCTTGTGGATGAATAATAGGGCATTGTGGATTCTAAGTTTCACTAGTCCTCTGTACTTCCTGGAGGCTGGACTGGAATGGTATGAAAGAGGAGCTGAAAACTCACAACATAAGCTGGAGGCTCAATGTCTTCTATGGGTGGATGAGACAGAGGGAGCTTCATCTGACTGATCTAAAATGAAGAAATCATATTTTAAAATGAGGTCATCTGTTGCCTAAATGAAGCTTCCAAATAAACAACTCTTTCAAGTTCTAGGAACTTGGAACCAATCTGACACACAGAGACCAGACAGGAAATGACAGAGGCATGGTTGGGGCATTAATAGGAGTATTTCTACAAATCTACAAGGAAAAATTCCCACCATGGACATTATTACCAATGTTTCTGTCATTAATCAGCCATAGCTAAAATATCTAACCTTGAAGGCTATGATAAGGGCATTAGGACTTTACATATAACTACCACTTTTCTATAGCTAAATTTGCCAAAGGAATAAATAATCAGCCCAAAACAGAGAAAAGAGATGGAGAGACAGATGTTTGCCATCTACTTTTATTGTATCCTTTGTTTCCTTGCATTTTATGGGCCCCATCAAATTAACCCCATTTTAGAGATTCTCTTCTTCATTAACAAAAAGTAAAGGAGAAGGAGAATTTTCTGGCTATACTGTTATAAAGCCCATACTCCTTGCCACACACTGTCAAGTAGATTTGTAAAATGTCGCTAGGCAAAAATGAAGGATACGTGATCAGTGTACAGCAATGAAGAAAAACACCAACTGGGGCTATGGTGAGCAAAACCCAAACCTGATTTACCTCTTGGGGCTGGACAACTTTCATCTTCTGGGGTTTACCCTTCTGCTTGTGTAGCCTGGAGTCAGCAGCACATAGTGGTCTGCAAGTGAAAATGTGTCATGTAAATTAACCTAGCATGTCCTTCAGCATGCTGGAGAAACTCAACAGAAGATCACCACCTTCCTTTGACGGCTGTGCCATGCCCAGTCCTTGACTGTCTTTGTATGTTTCCTAGAACATTCCTCAGCTTCTGCTCCCTGTCAGCCACCATCATTGTCCTGTAGTTCATAATCACCACTACTAATGTTCTTTTTAATTCTCCACTGAGCCTTAATCCTAATACTGATGGCATTAAAAACAATTTTTTATCTACATGTGTCATTCCATTAATTTTTATAATTTAATATTTATTGAAGACTCATTATGGACTGATAAATTGGTGTCAAGAATGTTGAAAGAATTCTGTGTGTCAAGATCTACAAAGAGATCTAGATGCAAATCTGAGCTCCATTACTTACTTTGCAAGACTATAAATTTGTTAAACTCTGAACCTGTTCCCACATCAGTCCAAAGTGAAGTAATCAACCATGCAGGATTGTCAGATGCTATTTTTCATCATGAAATGGAAATAAGTTACCACCTCATGAAGTTCTTGTGAAACTTAATTGAAAAAATGGATAAAAAAAGGGCCCAGTAAAATATTTATCATATTACTAGTGATCAAAAAATGGGGGGTATCATGTTATAATAAATGTAAAAATCATTACTAATGAGAATTAATGGCAGTTCTATTAATTGCAAATGTGGTAACTGTTATGGTTTGTGTCTACATGTTCCCCCAAGGCCTCATGCAGTCATGGGGCCAGGCTTCTGGAATCTGTGACTGATTCAATAATGCTGGGATTATGGGTGTGAGTGGTCTAGGGTGGGTGTGGCCTACATACAATAAAAGGGACAGAAAGAATCTTCTCCCCGTGGTCCTCTTCCCTTTTTTGCTGTTGTTTTTGTTGTCTTCAGCCACCATGAGCAGTTGCTTCTCTGCCATGCCCACCTGCCTTGGAGCCAGCTGATTATGGACTGAAACCTCCACAAATGGTGAGCTAAATAAACCTTTCCTTCCTTCATTTTGGGCATCAGGCATTTTGTCTCAGCAATGAGAGAAAAGTAACCAACACAGTAACTAACAGAAGAAGAAAAAACACATTTCTTGTGAAAGATTTCTCAGTGAAAGGGACCCTGGCCTCTAGTTCAAAGAAAATGTACCTTGTATGTATTTCTGTATATTTCAAGGAAGCAAAAATTAAATTTGAGAGGTTAGGTCATACCCTTGAATTTAAAGTAAAAGAGAAGTTAAACAATCTCCACAGTAAGATGAATGCTCACCTCTGAGCTTTCTTCTGCTGTCTTCTGGCACCTTGGTGACACAGGACTACAGTCACCACCACAAATATGACTGCCACTGGGAAGAGCACTCCAACCACAATGGAGAAGTCTACAACAGAGAAAGGACCTCCTGAGGAGATGAGACATTTGCATTGCAAGTCACTCTGCCTTTATTCCCTCATTTGGCACAAACTCCATCAACCCTTTCCCAAATAAACATGGTTCTTCTGGAAAATCTCTTACACAGAGAAAAATGAAAATGTATTTTCATCATGAATATTGTGTTGATGTCCACAAAGGAATAAAGTACAGGTAGCAGTGTGAGGTAGACAGAGCATTCTACCACTGAGAATTCTTTGAAAGGATGATTTTTGCAATAATGGGAAAATGAAGGGCTGGGTGATTAGAAAAGAATATGGGTCAGGAAGATGGCAGAGTAGGAATGCCACGCCTCTGAAAGACAGCCTTGTCATGAAACAGGTGACAGAAAATGAGGCCTTGAAATTGTATTCCTCTCAGTAGCAAATAAGGATCTGAGGCATGGGAAAGAGAATTGCTAGAGACATAAGTAAGTGTTCTGCTGATGATTGCTCCATATTGGAATCATTATGGACAGAAAGCAGTTACGTGACTAAACTACCCAGGGAATGCTTTGACCAAATACCACTGGGTCTATATGGTGTTTCCTCTTTTTTCTACTAGAACAAGGAATGGCTATAACTTCAGTCTTATTTCAAGTATTCATTTCTCTGGTAATGATCTGAAACCACAAGACATGAGGAGGTAGAAGTCTGAAGAGCAATCCTGTTACTGCTCTCATTACAGACATTGGCACACCAGCAATGAGATTAAATGTTGTACAGTTGCAGGAAATATTCACAAGTGTGAACACACATCATGCAGACAGAGGCAGATAGCTCAGAAGCAGAATTCTAGGTAAGAAAATGCCAGTTCAACTTATTTGCTCCATTTTCTGTAAAAAATTACATTTCAATAAAAACAGAAAACAAAGCTCAGAGACATTCTCCCAGATATAATGCAAATAGATACCTTCAGAATGAAAAATAAATACTTGAACTAAAACCAGAATTGTAGCTCTGTTTCAGAAGAACAGCACAATGACAGAGGAATGGAAGTAGAAATTGGTATTGCTTCACTAACACTCCTAATCTGAAGAAAGATGGTCTAGAGATAATGTTGGGCCTTAGGATAAATAAAATTATAAGAGCAAGCAGTAGGTTTGCAGTTTAAAATGAAAATAATTGCAGAGTAACAGCAACCTCTTCTATTTCTAGTAACAGTGGCCTAAATTTGGATCAACCTTTTTACCATAAGCAATATACAACACATAGAAAAAAGCACAGAAATGCAGGAAGGAATGAAGAGCCAGTGAACCAAGAGTGAACCCTAATGCAAAGTATCTGTGTCAATGTCGGTTCATGCATCACAGGACAAAGGCAGCCCTTGGGGCTCCATCCCTCCTGAGGCAGGGTTTGTGGGAACTCTCTGCACTTTCTGCTCAATATTGTTGTGAATTTAAAACTACTTTGAAAAACAAAACCTATTTTTAAAAAATAAAGCAATAAAGAAGAAGTAGAAATTTTTAGGAAAACCACTAAGAGGATATGAAAGAATGCAAATCTCCAAATTAAGAAAACCAAGAATAGACAATAAAATAGTCAATCAGTCCATTGTAAAGCAAGAAACAATGAAGGACCATAACCAAATAGAAAGCAAATAATTGTAGGTTTATGTAAGTATATCAGTAATTACATTTGAATGAATTTCAATTCAATTTATTTTTAATGAAAACACAAAGATGAGACTAAAGTGAAACTAGGGGACAGGGATATAGCTCGGCAGCATAAGTGTCTGCCTGGCAAGCGCAAGGTCCTGAGTTCAATTTCTAGTACCTAAAATAGAATAAAATAAAGTGAGACTAAAGCTAAACAAAATGCACTTGTAAAAAGTGACAGATTTAAAGAGAATTCAGAAAAGTTGAAAGTAAAAGTGTGGCAAAATGCCAAACAAATACAAACATGCCAAGAGTATGGTCCAGGTATCTTATCCTTCAGCAGCTGAAGCCATACTAGAGACACACAGAATAATTGCAAAATTATGAAAGTGTTAATACAGTGGGAAGGCATAATGATTCTATACTTGCTTGTAGGTAATAGAGTAGTGCCAAAATAATTTTCACTAATGGACCCAGAAGAAGTAATAGTCAAATTCACATTTACAGTGGGGAATTTTACACTCAGATTTTAACAGTTCTGCACAGGAACTGGTAGAACAATAAAAACTAAGTTTGACCATAATGTTAAGTGAAATAAATCAGGCACACAAGCTTAAATATCACATGGTTTCCCTTAAATGGGCAACCCAAAGTATGAATAAGGAATAAATAAAAGATAACAGAAAAAGTGAGACAGAGCTTTTCCAAAAGGGAAGAGAGCAAAGAGACAGCAGGAAGGGGAAAGAAGAGTGAGGAAAAGAGACGAGAAAAGAAATAAGCATTATGTACATCTTAATGGAACTATTATGTGCTGCAAACATGCTATAATAAAAAACAAAAAGTGAAAAAATATCAGTATGGATTAATATATGCACAAACAATTGACCAAAGTGCCATACAGAAAACACGGCTGGTCGAATACACAATCTTTCATTCGAATTAGAATACTTAAAAATATGGGTGAGTAATGAGGCATAAAATAAGTCTCAACAAATTTCAACATATTCTCCAAACCAATATATTCTCCAAATACTATGTAGCTATGCTAAATGTGAATTTAACAACAAGCAGAAAACTCTCCTATTTTCAAACATATGAAGAAATA